>JANEYF010005115.1:0-158524 GCA_029963845.1 Rhamnusium bicolor
CTCGATTTCAGATTGTATGTGATGATGAGAAAGGTAATGTTAATAAATTTAAACAACAGTAAAACTAGATTATACTTTTTATTAATTATTATATTCCTCAATTTAAATCATTTTCAAAAATTTTAATTATTTGTACTTTTCGGAGATGTAAACTGCAGTACACATTATTATCGACGACACCTAGAAAAAAAATTTTTTTTTTTAAATTATGCTCTCAACTAGAAAACACGAGTTTTCTATAGTTAGAGTTAAATATTTAGTAACACATTTATAATATTAACAGTCTACAAAAAACATTCATCCCTTTATATTGAGATGCTTACTTTTAAAATGCCTATAGCCAGAGGCAGTTCTAGACCCCAAAAAATGAGGGGGTGGGGACCAAAAAATAAAACCAATTTTTTTTTTAATTTCGTTAGTACCTTGTTTGTAAAGTTTTTAAAAAATTTCAATAATTGTTTTTATTTCTTTTCTTTTCATAATAATTCTAATGTAAAAACGAGGGCAGAGCTTAAGTTCGCGACGAGCCATAATTTTTATTTCAGTTAAATTTTTTAGTTTAGATTTATGATTTTCACTAATTGTGTTTTCGCATTTGTTCATATGCAACTAGACACTTAAAGTATCACACAGTTTTATAATAAAAAAAATACTCTTTTTCAAAAAACATCAAAAACTACCCCTATTGTCATTAGAAAATAATGAACTTGACCCCACATCCTTTGAGATTACCATGATACAAATTTCAAAATGGCCTTCTAACATAAATGTTAGGTACATTTGTGGACCAATCAGACAAAACCAGATAAATCCACTTTTCATGAAAAATTGATTCATGGATTATTAGTAATATGGGTCAGATAAATCCAACGGCGATATCAGAATCAAGCAATACAGGCATTTCCCGTATAAACAGGCTCAAAAAAGAAATCAGCAAAACCAGATAAATCCAAAAGAATATCCTGTTTCAGCCAAAACAGCATAAATGCGTTTTTAGGGATCTGTAAAAAAATCTGCTAGAAATGAAGGAAGAAACACTGTAGTAGTTGTACAATGTCACCAAAACTTTAGATTTATTTCTCTGACTGAAAAACAACAAAAAATAGTTAAGAGAGGCAAACGGGATCCAGTGGATTTGAAAGAAATTGAATTAGGTCGTACTCTTCCAGACAAAAAGAAAAAAATTATTCGTAAATTAATGGAACAACAGTTTGGCACTAAGTGTAAGGAAGATGAAAGTTTGGGTTGGTACAAAAAAATACTATCTGAATGTGGTGAAATGGAACCTGATGAGGGTGAAACGGACATTTGGGATTGTCTGGAAGATGACGTTGGTCTCCACATTTGAATAATAATTTTATTGTTTTTTTTATCTTTTGGAAATATGTTTTCATTGTAATAAAATACAGTCATTTAAAGCTGCAAATCGCGTCTGTGTATCATGATCGTAGAGTACAGATGTACTTACTGTCGGCGGCATTCACCTTGACCGCAAAACTCTTTCTCCAGTCCAGTCTATTATTAGCTTTCGAGTTGTGTACATGTTAAGTCACTTGGGCGTATTGCATATTGTTTTTGTGTTTTTTATTTCATTTGTTGTACTGTATTGTTGATATTAATTTAATAATAAAGCATGGCAGACGTACGAAAACGACCATTTGCTGACAAAGTGAACAAATTCGTAGGTGAATTCCTGAATTTATTCTATGATGGTGCTAAAATAATTTGTAAAGTGTGCGAGAAAGATTTGATGTGCTGGTATAAGCGTGATTATGGACTTCACGTAAATAGTGTACATCATAAAAATAAAAAAAATGGCGTGCCTTCGACAACACAGTTTATGTTTGATTTACTATTAAGGCTGATTGCCTGTGATGTTCCGCTGCACATACTCGATAAACAACCATTTCGAGAGTTCTGGAATAAATACAATGCCCAGGTGAAGTTACCAATTCGCACAACGTTATGTAACTATTTACCAATTGTACACGTAGACATGGTAAATAAGATGATATGTGAATTAAAAAATACACGGCTGTGGTTATCTGTTGATGAGACAACACATTGTAAAATAAAATCTATTTTAATTGTTATAGTACCAGTACTGGACCCTCTTAAACCGACAGCTCCACTGTTACTAGCTAGCAAAAGACTAAGTCAGTGTACTAGCGAAACAATTACCAGGGTGGTGCTGGAGACGTTAGAAAAAAATTTGATCTGTCAAAAAGTCAAGTGTTGATGGCGCCGTGACAATGCGTTCGGTAGGCCGTTCTTTGCAAGAACAAGGTTGTACGTTTATACATGTTACGTGTAAAGTGCATGCTTTACATTTACATCTTGTGGCAGAAACTATTCAAAAAGGTTTTCCAGAGGTGGATGCATTAATAGCAAGTACAAAAAAAATTGTTAGCATTTTATAGCAAGTGTCCCGGTATTCCTGAACCACCACAGCCGATTCTTACACGTTGGGGAACATGGTTGCAGGCAGCTTTTTATTATGTTGAATGTTTCTAACAAATAAAAGCTGTGATACTACAATTCAGTCCAGATGAGGCTGCAGCTATTAAGAAAAGCCATACAAAATTCAATACAAGATATTTCCATTGAGGCAGCTTTAAAAAAATATTGCGAAGAACTATAAACTATTACATGAAAGCATAAAGAATTAGAAAACAGTGCGTTGTCGTTAGCGGAATCACCGCAAATAGTGGACGAAGTAAACCTATTGCTACACGCTATAAGTAACGAAACAAATGAACGCGTTAAAGAAAAGTTCGCAAGTGTGTTAAATAAAGACACCGGTTTTACCAAATTAAGACAAATATGTGATGGGTGCAGCCCCAGATCCATTAAGTGCGTTCAAAGACTATTTTACGTATGCGTGTATTACATCAGAATATGTCGAACGGTCGTTTTCAAAATATAAGAATATATTTTCACCAAAGCTAACATCACTCATGGAGACAACCATAGAAATATATCTGATGCTGCAAAATGGCTACACATTTTCTCCAGTTTGTAACAAGCAAGCCAGTTTATCAAGCTAGTTAAGAGGGTAAGTTTTACATACATTGTTATAAATTGTAACAGTTTATTGTTACTCGTATTAATTAATTTCGCGTACTCCACTGTCTCACGGAACATTTTTGACAGCCCTAGTCATTTGGAAAACAAATTTTCTTTTCTAAGTCAAACAAAACCAGATATATCCATTTAAATCAAACAAAACAAGATAAATCCATTTTATTTTCTTTAATAACTCATATGCAAGTATACAAAAAAAAACATATTTTAAATTTTGATGTATTATGATGAAGTTCTGTAGGATGCACCCATTATTTTTTATCTAAATATCACGCCATGGCAGAGACGTTTTTAATTAATAATTCAAAACAGTTTAGAATGGATTTATTTGGTTTTGTCTGATTGCTCCACATTTATTTCTTCCGTTTTATTTAATTTTTTTTTTAGCCGTTTACTTTAGATTTCGTAAGTGTATGAACCAGACACTTGCCTCGCACTATAATATACAGGGTGGGGCAATAGTGCGTCGGACTTCCCAAGTTCTACGATAGCTAGAAATTAATTAATTAATTCTAGCAAGCGTAGAACTCGATATATCGAAACCCAACACACTATTGCCCCTCCCTGTATAAAATCGTTGCGTCCTAACACCTGACAATTTCTTGTCAACGCAATTTATTTATTTAACTTATAAATGCAGCTCAAGAAGTTGAGGGGGCCCGGGTCCACCTAGGCCCCCGTAGAACCGCCCCTGACCATGAAAAGGGCAACTAACACAATGTTAAAATAATTGAGCATAAAATCTAACCTGCACAATAACCACCACATAACTTTGAGAAGTCATTATGTTTTTATGCCACGTCAAATATCGGCTCAAAGAATCTAAACAGCCTCCTAAGTTCGCATTAACTGAGTTGCAAATTTTCTAAAAATGAACCATTAAATTAATTATACAGGACAATCTCCGGGAATAATTTTTACATTTTCACAGCAGGAATCTGGAATAGGTCGCCCAACGTTCAACCAATCACGATAATCACCAATTCCGCAGCAATTCAGTTGCATCTGCATCTTATTCCAAGCAAATTTGTAATCCGAATTGGTGTACTGGAAAATTGATATTTGCAAAGAAGTATTTAAATCTTTTATGTTCAATGAAGAAATCATGACGGTGGTATTGGGGTCGATTCTGGAATCGTATAACATGCCTATACTAGATCCAGTAACGAGTAGTGCTGCAGAGACGGTTAGTAGTAAAATTAACTAAAAAATAAAAACTTCAGAAAGTTTACATTACTTTAGATTAGACTATATTTGGTATACAGTGTGGGGCAATAGTGCGTCCGACTTCGATATCTCGAGTTCTAACATAAGTAAACTATTAGTTGATTGAAGATGAAGTTACTTTGTGAAAATAAATTTTGATTTAAAAAATTATAAACACTTTTTATTACTTGTCTAATTTTCACTTTATTAGTTATTTTTACAACTAGTTTCATCCTATTCTGACATTTTCAAGTAAATTAAAATATACACAGATTTTACTTTTATTTAAATATAAACTAAACTGAATAGAAGGATGGGTCACTTTATGGTTGATTATATAGTGTGGAAATTAAGTAACTAGATAAATTTTCGCAATTTAATGAATTTTTGTTATTTGAACTTTAAAACTGTTTTTCTCGATTTTTTTCAAATAATAACATACTGAAAATTTTATACGGTAGGTAATAAAAACTACTACCAAAATCAATAATAAAAAATATAGGTTAGCATTTAAAAAAAAATCGATGACGTCGTAATTTAAAAAATAAATGATATAAGAAACTGAAAATAGACTTAAAATATTTGCTGAAGTTAAAATCGCTATACCCCTTCGAGATTTTTTCCAAAAAAATTAATATCAACGGAATTACTCAATTTATGCGTTACAAAGTTCAAATAACAAAAATTCATTAAATTGGGAAAATTTATCTAGTTGCCGGTGTATCACATTAGTTCGATTTTTCAACTATTTGTATAATTTCAAAATAAAAACGAATGTGCCGTCGATAACTTTCCGTCAAACTTAGGCAACTAGATAAATTTTCCCAATTTAATGAATCTTTGTTATTTGAACTTTAAGACTGTTTTTCTCGATTTTTTCAAATATAACATATTGAAAATTTTATACGGTCGGAACCAGAATAAAAGCTACTACCAAAATCAATAATAAAAAATATAGGTTGTCATTTAAAAAAAGTCAATGACGTCATAGTTTAAAAAAATAAATGACATAAGAAACTGAAAAATAGACTGAAAATATTTGCTGAAGTTAAAATCGCTATACCCCTTCGAGATTTTTTCCAAAAAAATTAATATCAACGGAATTACTGAATTTATGCGTTACTTAATTTCCACACTGTACAATATAATTCAAATTTGTACAGATGTTATGTCTTTAAATGTAGGGCTCTTTCAAGATAGTAAATTATGTTATGGTGTGATTTTTATTAACAGCATTAGGTTATCTGAACAAGTTTAATAACGGAGAACTATTTAAATCTATTTGGTCGTTTAATTTGTTGTAATTTTTATTCCTATTTAATTTATTAATTTCTAGCACTTCTAATAAATCAAGTTTTTTACTTTTCCCACAAATATGTAATATTTTTGATTGATGGTCATCAGTTATTGTATGACCAGAATTTGTTAGGTGTTTATAAAAGTTGGAATGTTGTTTTTTGTGTGTGAATATGTTCTCTATATCTTACCCCGAACGATCTACCTGTTTGAATACATATGAGGCGTTACATTCTGAGCAATCTAACCGATATACACCGCATTTTTTAGAGATATCAGTTTTTTGTTTTGCATTGAAAAGATATCTGCCTATATTTTTGTTAGAACTAAATGATGTTTTAATATTAAATTTGGAAAAAGTATTACTACGTGAATAATAGCGTTGACCTGAATATGGTAATGAAATGTATGTTTGAACTTTTTTCTCGTTAATAGTGGGGTGAAGTTCTTTTAAGAGGGACTTATTTTGTTTTTTGTAGATTACAGTGGCGGTTCGTGGGTCAAGAGATAGGGGAGGTCAATTAGAAAAGTTTACTGTATTACCTACCTTTTAAGTGATTTAAATTCCAAGTCGATCCTCCGGTCTTTTTGAGATGCAAAGTGGTCAATTACTTTTTCATTAAAGTCTTTTATCTTCTTTATTAATGCCCTTTCTATGGTAAGCATAGCTAAAGAAGATAACCTGTCTTTATTCTTTTTTAAGGTGGAAAAACAACGTTCACTTTCGACGGTAGTCATAGGGAGAGTACACAAGATTTTTAACAGTTTGACACTTTCAGAAAAAGTATTGCACAAATTACTGTTAATAAAAAGCTGTAACAAAGCAACTGCACCTTCACTATTGGAAAAATCTTCTCGGCTATATAATACTTCTAATTCAGTTTTAAGTTTCAAATGATTTATGACTGGATACTCCGTTTTAACTAATTTAAACATATCTTGAGGAAAGCTTTTTTTATAATCTTTAAATCGATCTGCGTGAAATAACTGAGACACTGCTAAAAGATTACTGAAGCCAAACCTGTTTTTGATCTCAGATGTAATTATATCACAAACTTCTAATGAAATTCTCCTTTTTGATTCTTCCGTTTTACATATCTGGGCAGACTGCATGGATGTCTTCTCCAAATAGTTATTCAAAATTTTATTTCTGATGTCTTCAATTTTACTATTAAAAACCCCAATACACTTATTTATTGTTATGACATCGATATTACATTTTTGTAATTGATTGAACAATATATCACAATGAGGCATAACTAAATCAAAGAAATTTAACCAGTAAAGAAAATGTTCATTTTGTAAGTAGTTTTTTAAACCAATAGCTTGGTTTAGAGTGTTGTTTTCTGATTCATTATCACTGATTTTTTCTAAACAATCTAATAATTCTGTTCGATAGATATAAACAGTCTCTTTGCACTTTGTATTAAAATTCCATCGTGTTGGAGCCGCTTTAGGTAATCTCATCTTAACAACATTATCTAACACGGCTGTTCTTTTTGGCAATTTTCCCAAGAATGAAGAAAAGCTATGTAAATTAGCAAAAGAAATTTTTATGCTTTTATCCTGACTGGATGCTTTTTGTAAAATTAAATTTAGTTGATGAGCGTAACAATGAATAAAATTTGCTGATGGATAACTTTTTTTAATTTTGGCTTGTACACCTCCAAAAGCACCACTCATTACTGATGCTCCATCGTAACTTTGTGCTATCAATTTTTCAGGACTTTCATTAATTTTCAGACATTCTAACTCTTTTAAAATTACATCTGTCAAATGCTGCGATGTCGCTCCTTGAGGCTGAATAAATTTCCAAAATCTCTCACATACAACACCGTCTAAAACGTATCTAAACACAAAAACTACTTGTACTTTATTATGTCCATCTTTTAGTTTTAATATATTTTGTACAACACTCATAATTAATAGTAAACACCAAAAACACTGTTTTACTTAATTTCACGACAAGTAGAGATTTACGAATGTTTACAAATAAAAACATTAAAAACAACGCGACAGAATTTACCGACCAACGCGTACCTAGTCAGCATTAAGACTGCTCTCAAAGGACAGAAAAAAAGAGACTGATCTATTGAACTTCGTGCGTTACCGTTTCCGTAAAATGTGTCAGGGACATTGTCCCCGCCAGTGTTTTCTGACTCTTTTGCTTTCTGATGATTCGCGCATAAGTCTATTTCACTTTAATTCGTTGTAAATTCGGTCCGTAGCTAGCTTTGAGGACAAGTTGTGGACTGACCCAAGATTTTTAAATTCTATAAATGAATAATGTAATGAAAGAGGCTCGATGCTCGGAGGGGATACGAACTCCTGCGATCTAGATATATGAATAGTATTGTGCATAGAATGAACTTGAAACTTTAATATACTTTTTAAGAATATTAAAAATATATATATTATATATTTTTAAACTTCAGAAAATGAATAGCTCTATATTTTATTTGTATGTGAGAGGCCATTGACCAAATGATCCTATAGAAGAACCGCCAGTGGTAGATTGTTGATTATATTTTGAGGGTACCCGGCAACATGTGAAGCACTTTTTATGTCTTCTCTTGAATTACAAAAAAAAAATTGTTTTTAATTTTTATTACTGAACTTTGCAGCCATTGTTCAATAAATCGAAAATGGTTACAAATTGCCATAGGGATGTACATACATACAAAAAATGAAAAACGAACATTTTTTGTAAGTACACCCATATGGCTATTTATATTGAACCATTCTACATAACATCGTCCAAACATATACAGGGTGTTCCATTTGAAAAAATTGAGAAAATCAGTTCAAATAGTTGTAAATGTAAAAATTATTTGTGGCCACCCTGTATACTTTTAGGAAGTGAAAAGGACGTAGTGTCATCACATAAATGTCTCATAAAATATATTAGGAGACCCTGTAGAATCGTCTTGGCTCACCCTGTATATTAGAAAACAATTTCCGGTTATAGACTTTTTTATCTAGTTTACTTATATCATAGAATATTTACTCCTAGGTAGACTATAATAGTATTAATTTATTTTTAGATTACCAGATGCAAAAATTGATATTTTTTTTCTATCATTATGTATAGACACTGCGATCCAAGAGCAGGGTAAACATAATATGGCCGCTGGTAAGGTAAAATACGGAATGTCCACTTTTATGCCCATTAAGTAAAAATATGGAATTTTTCTCACTAGCAACCATATAGAAATTCCTAGAAGATTTAAACCAGAACTCTAAAAGCATGAAATCAAAATATATTACAACACATCAAATGAACTTATACAGGGTGTCCGGAAATTAGTCTCATGAATTCTTTGATTAGAAATAATAAGAAATTCTTATAAACATTCTCCCTAAGATGATTCGTTTTAAACTTATACGGTGTATAAGTGTCAAGTAAGTTCTGATAACGTTGGGCAGTCAATGAGTCATGGTAAATAAAAGGGCCTATAATTCTTGTACCAAAAATGGCAACCCACATATTAAAGCCAAAGCGGTGTTGGTGTCTGGCTGGTTTGAACAAGTGTTGATTTTCTTGGGACCAATAATGTGTATTTTTTCGATTAAAAATACCATTATTAGTGACCATACTTTCGTCTGACCAAATTACTTTATGAGGAAAATTTTCATCATCCTGGCATTTCCTAGTGTACCACTCACAGAATGTCCTGCCTCTTTTTTCATTGCCTGGCCTAAGCCCTTGACAAATTCTAAATTTATAAGGATGAAACCGATGTTTTCGTAAAATGAAACTGGACGTGGATTTTGATATCCCAGTAGCTCGTTCAATTTCTCTAGTTGATACACGTGGATTTTCAATAACTGTCAACAATACACTGTTTACTTTCTCTTCGTTACATGGTTTTTGTCGAGACCGAATGGGTTTTCGGAAAGAACCGTGTTCTTTAAGATTTGACACTAACCTTCTTAAAATTGTTTTATCAGGCTGCCTTCTTTCTGAGTACCTATCGAGATACAAATTCTCAGCATCAACACAATTTCGGTGGCACAAAATGTAACATGTTACCATGTCAAATTTTTCTTCATTAGAAAACGAATCCATTAGTATAAATATGTATAAAGACAACAAGATGAAACAACGACTATTTATGAATATGACAGATCGTTAAACTCAGACAATCATTGTTTTTACCAGCCTACTTATCACTAAAAAAAGGTAACTCAACTTGTAGCACATTGAGCATATTTTTTTGCTTGACTTTTATCAGTTTAAATGAAATAATCTTTAATCGAAGTCGTGGTATTAATTTTGAATTTAGAGTGTTCACATTTATGAGAAATGTAGATGATGAAAACGTGATCGGATTTGCCGATTTGCTTGCTCCTAATCAGTATTTAAAAATAAACGATTTTAAATTTATTTCTTGCCTTGTTTTCCGTTGCTGAAGGCTGAAATAATTAATACATTTTATTTGCAACTTTCAAAGTAAAGGCCGTACTACATAAATCCTAGTAACGACTATAACTAGAGAAAAACATGTTGTAAGCTCTATGTGTAATACATAGGTGAATTTAGAATAAAGAATGTATTCAAAATCCGTAAAAAAAAATCCAGGTCCGTATTTAAAAAAAAAAGTTGATGATGGTTCTACAATCACGAAACGTCGGAGGGCGAAAATATCATTGTCACGTTAAAGTTTATTAGAAAGTACAATGAGGATGTTTTGTTTGTTTTTTCATATTTTTGATAATAACGTGGAAAAAAAATTAAAAGCAAATTTCAAAAATTTACTTTTTTCGAAATAAATCAAAAACGAAAAATACTTTTTGACATTGGTTAAGACCATCGTGATAGTATCCTAATTACGCAACTTTTTCCCCATTTAACCGAATTCGTATCTCATACCATTTCCAAGATGCCCATGCTGTGCATTCTTATCTTGGACACAGTGTATATTTAGTTTAGCGCTGGAACTTCTTAAACGGTATACTTTATCTTTCTTAACAAAACATAATTACCAATAAGGAAACTGATATAAAGCACAATAAATAACTTGAAAACGTAACATGTCTACCACTTTGACTCTGAGGTACTACCAGCGGTCGTCTTCTCGGTTTCTGAGTACCCCAAGGTGAATCCCAGGAATCAATGGATACAGTTTTCTTCAACATGACTGTGAAACAATTTATTATTACTTTTCAGTATCCATAAATTACACTCGTTCCTTTACTTAAGTTATACTATTTTTTAAAAAAATTATCCAAACTGACATTTTTGACATTAAAATTTGGTATGATGATTTCAAAACCTATGAATATCTGCACTTAAACTAGAAGTCTATTCACTTAAACTTTACAGTGGTGGGTTGGACTTAGTGAGCCCGATTTACAATGGGCAAAGTAGCGAGTGTATCGTAAATTGCTTATTTCCAGGCGTAATAAATATCTCATTGTGAGTTACTTAATTATTATCAGGCGTAAAAAATATTTCAAGGCATTAGAATTAAGATAAATGCCTTTTAGGTTTATTGAATCAGTGGAAAAATATTTCAACAGAGTGTACATACATAATTTATTTACAATAACAAGAAATACCTTTTATTGGTTAGCAGTGGAAAGAAACAAAATAACAAAAATAAAATTGACATATTTTTTTAAAGTTTGGATAAGAAACTAAAATGACTGGTTACGCCGAAATAAGAACATCCTAATTTAATAAAAAATTTCGATATAACTATAAGAAAGCCAAACGTCTTAAAATTTCACTTGTACAAATAATGTCACAGTCACAAATTAGGCTAATAATATTTATTGGTTTAAACTCCTATTGAATAATAATTTAATTGTATCTTTTGATGAACAAGTTGGTCCCAACACACCAGAAAACATTGAGGAACCTCTTGATTTATTTATTTATTAATACTCCAAAGAACTTTTTGACAAAATTGTTTTTGAAACAAACATAAGCTATCCAGAAAAATCAAGGCAATTCTAATAATTATATACCAATCACAGTTGAAGAAATTAAGTGTTTTTTGGCATACATATTCTAATGAGGCTTAAGAAATTACCTAGTTATAAGAACTATTGGTCTTCAAGATTATAGTTGCGGGATCACTTTATAAGTTCTGCTATGTCAAGAATCGATTCAGCTGGCTTCTTGGACACTTTCATCTGAATGACAACAGTATTGAACCGAAAAAGGGTCAACCAGACTCTGGCAAATGATATAAAGTAAGACCTATGCTAAGTAAGTTGTCTGAGAATATTTCAAAATATTATAAACCCACTAAATGTCATAGCGTGAGTCGATGATTAAGTTCAAGGGTCGGAGTTCAATACGTCAGTACATGCCCATGAAACATATAAAGAGGGGCTATAAAATATGGGTGAGAGCCAATGAATCTGGTTTTATTTCCAAATTTATAAATCTATACAGATAACATTCATAATACTATGATTCTTATGATTTTATAAAAGGTATGTTGTAGGCAAAACTAAGGATGCTACTGAACAAAATTTATTAGGGAGGGTAGTGACTGACCTAACAAGAGACCTGGTTGGAAAGCATCATGAAATTTACATGGACAATTATTTTAGCTCAGTTGAGATATAGAAATATACAAGATGAAGGGATATATGCTTGTGGTACAGTTAGGAAGATGCGAAAGCATATTCCTACCTAAAGATTTTTGCCCCGACAATAATATGAAAAGAGGAGATTCTGACTGGAAAATTACTGGTGACGGCTATGTTGTTCTCAAATGGATGGGTAACAAGCCAGTTTTTTTCCTCGGCAATTTTCACAATCCTCGAGACACTGAACTAGTATCAAGGAAGCAAAATGATGGTTCTTCTACACAATTCAGTTGTTTGAAATTGGTAAAGGATTACAACAAGCATTTAGGCTATGTGGACAAGTCAGATATGCTAAAGTCCTGTTATGAAGTGGATAGAAAGTCAAAAAAATGGTGGCACCGCATTTTTTGGCATTTCCTTGATTTGACCATAGTGATTGCTTTTATCATTTTCAAAGAAGGAGTAAATGATAATACTGGAGAAACTTTATCCCTAGAAAATTTCTGTTTAGCAGTGGCAAATAGCCTGATAGGAGTTGACACTTCAGCACCAAATAGAGGAAGAAGAAATACAGAAATAAACGTGAATACCTTTAAAGTCCATGTTTCATTAGAAAAACAGACAAATCAGTTCATATGCCAGTTCATGGAATCAATGTCCGATGTGCCAACTGCAGCACAATGGATAAACCCCACAGGACTAGGCGGCATTGCTCATCCTGTAATGTTGGTCTTTGTCTCAGTGAAAAGGCAAACTATTTCATTTTATTCTATAAGAAATAAATTAAATAAAAAATTTCAATACAGTATTTTATTCCCAGTGGTTCCACAGCAGAACTACGTTTTTTCAAAACCTAGTTTCCAAAAATTTTGAAAATCACACTAATATGTCTATTTTATTGTAATCATTGCAAATTTGAAAACACTTTTACTTTTTTTGTGAAAAAATAATTTTGGCCTCAATGGGTTAAACAATGAAATGTTTCTCTCTATCGTAATATAAAGCAATATGCTGCATTTTGAGCATTTAATACTACTGACCTTTGTAAAAAAGTGATTAAAATATAAACCATATTATACTCCGTTCATTCATATAAGCACATAAAAAACTGTTTACCTGGGCTCGCATAGCGACTCTTTGTCAACCGTCAGTTTTGTATTGTTCTCTTAGGCGTGCGGTGCATTACAAATGCACAAAATGTATTTATATAATACCGCGCTCCTGTGCTAGAATTTTTTATGTGATAAATTAGGATGAAATAAGTTTATATCTACAACAAAAATTCTCATTTCGTTGAGATATATCGACTGTTAAAATTTTTGCTATTAAAACTGAGTCACCTCGTATAATAAAAAAACAATTTAAAAAAACAGTAAATCATGAAAACATCAAATACCTTGCCAATTATTATTATAAAATCAGCCAATAAGCAATATCAATAAAGGTAAATAATTTAATATAAACATTACACAACAAATTATTGTAAAAGTAAAATTATATAACATACAAACGTCCGATGCCTATCAAATAAAATAAACAATGAAAATTGAATTAACTGCTATCGGAACTTTGCACTTGTGTATATCTGCCTGCCGTCTGCACCAATCATCAGCGCGCATTTTGTTCCCTATCCTGGCTAACACTGCAAAGCTTATGTGAATAGACTTTAGTTATTTCCAGGAGCGGTCGCCGGATTTGTCGCCTTCATTTCTTGGAATGGGGTAAGAACAGGTAAACGGGAATAGACACACTATGGAGATGGTTCTTGTCTCGAGAAACTTAATAGCATTTTGACAAAATTTTGTGATGAAGCGATGAAGCTTACTTTCATTTAAATGGGTAGGTAAATAAACAAAATTACGTTATTGGTGTGAAGTAAATCCAAGAAAAAAAACATCAGAAATCCCTCCACAGTCCAAAAGTCACAATGTCAGCTACGAGCATAGGTTGTAATTTTTTTGAAGATGCTCTGGAAAGAATAGTATCCGTATCTTCTGCATGATATACAGAAATGTTGGAGAATTTTTTAAGGCCTCAACTTCAAGATTTTGACGGTTTTTGATAAAATCTGGTGCCAATAATATGGGACAACAGCACAACTTCCAATGCTTCTATGGGAGTCCTTGGGGAAATGTTTTCAAGAAAAGTAATTAATCTATAAACTAGGGGATATTAATTGGCCTCCGAGAAACTTGAGGTTAACCCCATGGATTTTTTCTTATGGGGTTATCTCAAATTAAAAGTTTACCAAGAAGCTTCCACAAATATCATAAATGAGATGAAAGTGAAAATTCAGAACTTATCCAACATAAGTCAAGATCTTTGCTCGAAAATTATCGAAAATGTCATATTCTGACTAATCAAAGTTCAGGAACCTAAACTGTGATTAAGTTTTCCAAATGTGTACTTAATTCTTTATTTTTTATTTCGGAAATAAATAAAAAAAATAAGCTATATTAAATTTCTAGAGTATTCTCATTTCTCTTGAATATTTGTGTCCACATAATTTTTTTACACTTTTTGTAAATCGAACAAGATGAAAGAAATGTTTTCAGCTGCTGAGACAAACTGAATGACCTCGTTAAGAAAATCGTATTGTCATTTCTAATTTAATTAAAAAAAAAACATTTGGAATCCAAATTAAAACTTATAATATTGTTACACCACTGGGCTGTGTAGACTGGTTAGATGAGACTGGAATTGTACAGGAACGGCCGGGAATATTCCGGAATGCCCTAGATCGTATGAATGGATGTATAAATAAGACACACGGTGGGCCGAGCCTTAATCTTAAGTTGAACGTGAACGAGTAAAGAAGAAATGAGAAAGAGACTTATAAGTGTTCAAGTGTGATTATAGTTAAGACAGTAATTAATTAATTGTTGTTAATTGTTAATTAGTAAATAAAGTAGTGAGTAAGTGTTACCCGGACTTTCAATCAACGAATCTACAAGTGTAGGTGTTTGTGGGGATAGCAAACACGTAACAATATGAAATAAAATGTTATTCGATAAATAAGTTCCGCGGAAACAATTATTGATACAATTGTATCCAAGGAAACTATATCCCATTAAATCACAGCCAAATATAATGCAAAAAAGTAGGTTTACGTCATATTTGCATTTTAGTTAAAAACGATTGCAGTTAAAAACGTTCATTATTAATTTTATATTATTATTGTGCCATTTAATTTTTATGTCTACATTTTCTTATTTGTTTTAACAGATTTTAAAACTTTTTTTTTGTTATTTATAGTTATGAATGGATATTGTTTCTATAATTTTTTTTTTTGTAATACAGGAAGTTACCGAATGAGATTTATAGGAAACAACTACTCAGCGAACAAAAGCCTCGACCTGCATTGAATTAAACTTGCAAGTCTTGCTTGGCAGCTATGATCATTTGTCAATTCCTCACTAGATATAGACCGGTTTCGAACTTGTTATGTTCTCGTCAGTATGCTATAAATAATGGAAAAGACAAATAATAAGAGCAAACCAGGCCAGCCTAAAGCAGACTAAGCAAGACAGACACAGTGAGTAACAAGTCCTACACTTGTCACAGCCATTTGATTCATTTGTCTCATTTGACTCATTTATCTCATTCGTCTCATTTACCTCAATCGTTTGTTTTATTTTGCCTTCGTTTGTTTTCTTTGTCTCGTTTATATCATTTCTTATTTGCCTCAATCGCCTCATTTGTCTTTCTCATTTTTCTCATTTGTTTCGTTCGATTCATTTCGCATCTGTATCATTAGACACATTTTTCTCATTTACCTCATTTGTCTCATTGATCTCATTTCTCATTTGCCTCAATCGTCTTATTTGTCGTTTGTCTCATTTGTCTCATTGATCTCATTTCTCACTTGCCTCAATCGTCTCATTTGTCGTTTGTCTCATTTGTCTCATTTATAATTTATCTCATTTATCTTATTTGTCATTTATCTTATTTATATCATTTCTCATTTGTCTCATTTAATTCATTTATCTAATTTATCTCATTAAATAATACCCAAGTATTTTCCTATTTGTAGAGGCTGAAGTCATGACTTTAACCCTTTCGTTTCCTTTTCTTTCTTATGGACTACGCTATGTAGTATTGAGATTAAAAGTAATCACTCACCACTTACATTTAAAAAATGATTCCTTCCAGTTACGATACAAAAAACGGAAAGTTTTTGTTGTAATAGTTTCTGCGAAAAAATATATTTGATATGTTGTTTCTAAAAGGCGCAAGATTTGAATTGCGCGCCAGTTTAGCTGTCATGATGTCACAAGATTATGACATGCCAGGTCGATAGAAGACAGATGTCAGTTAGTAAACATGGAGCATTACACGATAGAATAACGCGTCCTGATTGTTAAACATTATTATCAAAATGGTGAAAGTTTGATGGCTACGATTCGTAAAGTGCGTCCAATTTTTGGTCGAAATAATGTTCCTCATTCATCTACTGTGAAAAGAATAATCGAAAAATTCGAAAATACTGGTTCGGTTAGTGATGTGAAACACACGACCCGAGTTTGTAGAGGTTGTTCAGAACAAAACATCACGGCAGTTAGCGAGAGCGTGGCCGAGAGTCCAGGGACGTCGATTCTCATCGTGCACAAGAATTGGACGTTACAACAGCCACTCTTCAGCGTATTCTCACTAAAGAGTTGCATCTCCATGCCTATAAAGTCCAATTGACTCAACAACTTCTGTCAACAGACCATGCACAGCGAAGAGAGTTCACCAATTGGATCCTTGAACAACAAGAAGTGAATGCCGATTTTGCGAACAAAACCATTTTCAGTAATGAGGCCCATTTTCACGAAATTCGTTAATAGGCCAACCTGTCGTTTTTTGGGCTCAGAAAATTCACGAATGATTCATGAGAAAGCAATGCATTCAAAACGTATTACTGTTTGTTTGGTGTGGTCTGGAGGATCATTGGACCGTTTTTCTTCGAAGACGAGGCAAGTAATGCAGTAACGGTGAATGGTGAACGTTATCGTGCTATGATAACCCAGTTTTTGTGCCTCAATTGGAAGATATTGCTCTCGACGACATGTAGTTTCAGCAGGACAGTGCCACTTGCCACACCGCCTGTGAAACATTGACGGTCTTGCACGAGTGTTTTCCTGGTCGTGTCATCTCTCGGTTTGGTGACCAGAATTAGCAGCCACGCTCTTGCGATTTAACACCTTTGGACTTTTCGCTGGGAGGTTATCTGAGGTCACAGGTTTATGCCGACAATCCCGCGACCACCGAGCATTGAGGGCCGAAATTAGACGCTATATCAACGAAATACCGCAACACTGTTATTCAAAATTTCGCCAAAAGAGTATGAATGTGCCAGCAAAACCGAGGCGGCCATCTACCAGATATGTTGTTCCATACATAACTCACAAATGTCTACATTATAACTCAATAAATATTTCAGTACTTTGCTTCCTAGCGTATTCAGATAAGAATGGCAGTGTAAAATATAGGAAACTGTAGGTAGTGTATTGTTATCATATTAGCCTTGACGGGATACTTACCTCATACCCAAATAACTAGCTTATTTTTTCTAGAAATGAATATTTTATGTTTAGATGTAATTTATAAGGAAGGATTAAAAAATTTGCACTCTAATCGAAATATTGAAATTTCACATAAATTAAAAGCAACTTATGTATCTAAGAAACATTTTGTAATTAATACTGAAAATAAATCTTTTTGCTATGAATTTTTTTTATTGGAATTTTGCTCCTCTTAAAGTGCACGTCAATGTTGTCGTGAGAACCCTTCTTTCCTCTTCTCTGCCGTTGTTAGCCTGAATTATCGCCTTGATGAAGTATATGACAAACTTGGTCTAGTCATAAATGGTCGAAGTTTATTAATATATCCGTAGAAAATTTCATACTGATGTTTTAAAAAATGCAGAAGTTACTGGAGTGGCCCACTTATTTATATTTACATTTACCCTAGGATTTTAAAACTGGACTTAAGACCAATAGATAGATCGGTTTAATTTCAGTTCTTTTTATTCAACGAAATCAATGGCCAACACAAACAGCTTTACCTGTAATTCTTGTAATTTCTTTAATATTATTAATGTATTAATTTCAGAAATAGGTAATGAAACCCCTTCTCCGTGGGGCAGGGATCTTTAACGTGTTCACATCGCATATACATGAACAAATCTATTCATCCACTACATCTCACCAATTTGATCTTGCCCGACTTTAAACCCGAGCGGTAGAAGTCGCGCCAATGTCCCTTTAAGGCAACGGCTTATGTGAGCGCCGCCGCGCGGCACTCCCGGCAGAAGCGGCGGACGCGTCTGAGGAGGTAGGAGCGGTAGAGACGGCAGTAGCGTCTTACGTGTACTTGAAGTCCGGCACAGTTTACCGTGCGATTCGTGAATGGTGACATGTCTAGATCAAGAAGAAGGAATGTTTTACTGGGGGAAAGCGTTTATCTCAAAATATTACGAATGCGAAGAAGACATAGGGCAAGAAGGCATCCAACAGATACGTTCTATTTAGAAAGGGGAATAGACGGCGAATTCCACCGTTTATACCAAAAGCTAAAAAATTGTCCCAATTCCATTCTCTGTCCACTAGTAGCCGATTGTGATAGTTTTTATGCCTCATGTCCCAAAGCATACGGCAATTTTGCACTTGACTGATTAACAGTTCGTTAAAGGTACTTGTCATATTGCTAAAATAATTAAAAGCGTGTGGAATAACCCAAACATTCGGAGTTTACAAGCCAGACTGCGCTCGGTACGGGCGGCACTAGCGGCGAATATCAAATTATTTGACCGCGTGCGCCGCTCGAAAACCGGCAGCTCTACCAGCGCCGCCTGATAACGCGCACGTAGGACACATGAATTGTATTCCACGGTTTGATGTTGCCGGCTCTGCCGCTCTTGCCGGGCGTGCCACGCGGTACCGCTCACGTAAGCCGTCGCGTAACACCCAAGAAGATTTGACTTGCCTCGCACCTCCATGCGGGTTATGAAATTTTCATGAAATGTTGTACGGGGTGGACAAATTTCGATGTTTGTGTAGGGTAATTCCGTAACTGTAAGAGATACAAAAAAAATGGAAGACACATTCTCGAAAACAAAAATTTGCTATCGTCTTTTGTTTTCGAGTTATAAACAAAAGTTCGATTTTTGACTTTTAGACATATGTCAATATCTTATATACAGTGACGTCGAGAAAGTTAAAAAAAGATGAAATTTCGAGTTATGGGATAAATTTTTATTTTTTTAAATGGGAATCATAGTTGGCTATGGTATAGTTAAAAAGGAATTTTTTTTCTTTTTTCAACCATATATCATATGTGGGGTCACTTTTGACGTGTAAGCATTTAATAGCGAAAATAATCTTTTAGTAGATTAGTCTTTGCGTTTTTTTTATATTTATTCCAAGTATGCGTGTGTCATCTATGACAGTGTTTATCCGTTTGTCAGTAAATTGCATATTAATAATTTTGTTTCCGTCATAATTACACCCCATTTAATCGTAAAAGTGAAAATGTCTTACGAAAGTTACGAGAAATATTATATGCTAGATTGCTTTATTCAAAGTAATAATAATTGTGATATTGCATCCGAAATATATTTCAATCGCTATTCAGAAAGAAGACAACCTAATAAAGAAACCTATTTTTAAGATGTTAAAAGAAAATCTTATTAATTGTGGGTCCTTCAACAAGCCAAGACCAAAAATTACAACATTTAAGATGCTGAAGAAACTTCTATAACTGTAATTGGAATGGCGGTTGTAAATCCTTCAATTTCAAGTACCTAGTCAAATTGAAGCTGATTCTAGGATTTCAAGACGTCGAGCTTTAGGTATTTTGAAGACACACAAATTCAGGTCTTATTATCACCTGCAACCAACTGATCTTCAGCGACGATTGGAGTTTTGCATATGGTATCGTCAAAAATGTCAACAAGAATTATTCTTCTCTAGAAATGTAGTTTAGACAGATGAAGCCTACATTAGCAGTGCATGAATTTTCAACATGCATAACGAGCACGATTGGTCTGATATGAACCCTCACCGTACCGTTGACGTGCGGCCTTAGGGACGCTTTGGTTTTAGTGTTTGGTGTGCTCTACGTAGCAATTGTGTTTTAACATATCGGGCATCACTCTAATAAACAAGAAATTGATAAATAATAATAGATGATAAAAGATTACCCATTTAAAATCACATTGTATTTATTATATTGATGTGGAGCAGAACTACCCGATATTTAGTTTAAATTTGTTAATTAGTTTAATTTTGTTTTGTGTGTTCATAGGTGTATGAATGTGTATAATATGTGTGTATATGTGTATGTATGTGCATGTGTGTATGTATGTGCATGTGTGTATGTATGTGCATATGTGTAAGTATGTATGTATGTTTGTATAGACACTATACTATGTGAATTATAGCTTATGTATTTGTATTTGTGCTTTGTATATTTATATTTATATATATCAACCTTGAATGATCTTTAAAAAAAAAATTTTTTTTTAACTAAGATTTTGTGCTCTGACTTGCTACAAATATACAAACCTGTATATAAGGTGGTTAAATAAACGATATCTATCTAACTATCTATCTATCACATATATAAAGAAAATCTTAATTGCCACCGGTACTCCGAAATCTTAAACCAGAAAATTATTGAGGAATTTATGGACGATCTACCCTTAATTGAGGAAAGAAATCAGCTGTTCCAACAAGATGGTGCACCACCTCATAATATCAGGACCGTTTCAGAATTATTAAATACCAATTTTGGATATAAGTGGATGGGAAGTAACGGACCAGTGAGGTGGCCACCACGATCACCTGACTTAACGCCATTGAATTTTTTCTTTTGGAGCCACATTAAAGACAAATTATACAAGAAAACCAGTACTGACATAAATTTTATAGACTGTGTGAATTCCATTTTAAATCTTCATATTTATAATGTAGTTCAGAGTGTTATGAAGAGATGTAATTTATGTATCGAACATAACGGACATCAATTTGAACATTCACTTCAATTTGAATTTTTATTTTGTAATTATTGTAATGATAAAATTGGATATATGTAAATATCAGATTTTTTGGTATTGGCTTGTTGAAGGAAACACAATTAATGAGATTTCCTTTTAACCTCTTAAAAATACCTTCCTTTTTTTAGGTTGTCTTCTTTCTGGATAGCGATTGAAATATATTTCGGATGCAATATCACAATTGTTATTACTTTGAATAAAGCATCTAGCATATCATATTTCTCGTAATTTTCGTAAGACATCTTCACTTTTACGATTAACTGGAGTGTAATTATGACAGAAACAAAATTATTAATATGCAATTTTATCTAAACTCGCATATTTTGGGTTTTCCTGCAGTTTGATTAATTTCTTTATTTCCTACGTGGATAATAGATTACAGTATGTAGCATACAATGGGTTTAAGTCAGATATGTATACGGCTACGTCTGGAGTTCCGCAAGGCTCCAATCTTGGACCACTTTTATTTCTTCTCTTTATTGATGATGTCACTAAAGTGATTGACTGTGATAAGCTCCTGTTTGCAGATGATCTAAAAATATATGCTAAGATTAACACAATACAGGATTGCTTATTCTTACAATCTCAGGTTAACTTGCTTATAGAATGGTGTACTACTTCCAAACTTAATCTAAATGTATCTAAGTGTAAAGTCGTAAGCTACTCGCGAAAGAACAAGCCAATTTTATATGAGTATTCTCTAAACCACCAAGTGTTAGATAGGCAAAATTCAACAAAAGATTTAGGCATACTGTTTGATTATAAATTATCTTTTGCCGAACACATAAACAATCTAGGACTATCATCCTCAAAAACTTTAGGTTTCATTACCAGAAATTGTAAATCTTCCACTAACGACGCTGCGTTAAATGTTCTTTATTATTCACTTGTACGTTCCAAATTGGAGTATGGATCTCTAATTTGGTACCCAATTTATGAGAACCATTCAACATATCTCGAATCTATCCAAAGAAAATTTTTTAAATTCTTAGCTTTTAAAAATGATCGTGTATATCCTGGTCGAGGCTCCAACCATGAATTACTTTTATCCAGATTCGAGATGTCATCATTAAAGACTCGACGGATTATGAATAGTTTAATTTTTCTCCACAATCTGCTCCATAATAAAATTGACTGCTCACCACTTCTTGAACTCCTTAATTTTAGAGTGCCAACTTTCAATTCCAGACAAAATATCACTTTTTACACACCTAATGCAAGAACCAATGTCATTAAAAAGTCGCCTATTTACGTTATGTTACATAATTTTAACTCTATATCTGATCTATGTGATATTAATCTCTGTTCAGTTCTATCTTTAAGAGAAACCATTCATAGACACTTTCATCCATAGCTTAACTATCCCACCATTATTATTATGTTACCTACTTTATTGAATACTAATTATTATTATAACTCGATCTAAACTGCTGTCATTATTATATTATTGTCACCCTCCAGTGCTATATTATTATAGTTATATGTATTACTTTGTTTAAGTTAAGTCTACTATGTATCCTTATAATTTTTTTTCTTTATTGTATTTCATACATTTTGTCCTGTAAGTGGATTTTCTGTTGGGCAAATAAATAAATATTATTATTATTATTATTTACTGACAAACGGATAAACACTGTCATAGATGGCATACGCGTCCTTGGAATAAATATAAAAAAACGAAAAAAGTAATCTACTAAAAGAGTATTTTCGCTATTAAATACTTACACATCAAAAGCGACCCTACATATGATACAGTTTGAAAGAGAAACAAATTTTCTTTTTAACTAAACCATTTAAATAAATAAAATTATGCCATAACTCGAAATTTCACCTTTTTTTTTAATTTTCTCGATGCCACTGTATTATTCAGAAAAAAGTGTCAAGAAGGTAAAAGTTGTTTTTTCATAACTTTACAGACAACCAAGATATTAACATATGTCTAAAAGTCGAAAAATTGAACTTTTATTTATAACTCGAAAACAAAAGACGATAGCACATTTTTGTTTTCGCTAGTGAATTTGTCTCAAAAAAAAGAGATGGAGAGTGGGTCTTCCATGTTTTTGTATCTCTTACAGTTACCGAGTTACTATACAAACATCGAAATTTGCCCACCCTGTATATGTTTGTATACTTTAGTACAATAGAAACTAAAATGCTTAATAATAACTGTATTTATAAAGAAATTTAATCCGTAAAACGATCAAATATTTAACGAAATTTTGAAGGTTTGTTTAAAAAAATAATACACCCAAACTGTATGATGACAACTTTAAAGTACCTACATAATAAATTTTCAGATTGATTCTTTAATATTAAAGGAAATTATTTGGTTCATAAAAACGTTAGCATGTGTGAACAGATATAAGTATAACTTATTTTACATTTTTCATTTAAATGTTTGTTAATCTCATACACAACTTATTATTTCAATAATAATTATGGACAAGCGCGTCATTGGCAATAGGCCAATATGTTCTTTACTTGTAAACGAAAATAAATACTAAGATAAATACTTCGATTGCAAGTCGATTAGAGAAAGTAAAAAACTTAATATTATTATAGTATAATCATTTATTTTTAATAAAATAACAATGTAATAATAAATAACTCTTTTAAAAACTGTCCAGCGCTCCTAGACCCTCTCTCTCACCGATAGGTGAATAATAATCATTTGTCATTGTCCCCCGGTTATATCCATCCACTTCGAGGTTTTCCTGTCAATTTAGATCTTGAAGATACGATACGATCGTTATTTTTATCTGATAAATTGCGTTCTGTGTAAGCTTTACTCTCGTCATGCTGATTATTTTTTATTTCATCCTGACAAACGTTATTCAAATTATTCGTAGATGTAGGTGATGTAGTTTCGTGTTGTGTTGCTTCGGTAGATTTCTCTTCAGTAAAATTATCATTTGACTGATCATCTACTGAGGATGCCCCCAATTCTTCTGTTTTATTCACATAGGAGGCTGTTGGGCTGATAGCTTCTGAATTGCCTTGAAAAATAAAACGGTAGGTAAGTCGTATATTATTACGTTTTGGGTGAAAAACTGCACATTAAATAAATATACTATGAATACTGTTAATATACCACAATATTATACAGGGTGTTTCAGGTATGCGGTCATTAATTTCTAGGGTGATTCTACATAAAAAAAATATGAAAAAAAAGTTCATATAAACATGGGTCCGAAAATCCCTCCTAAGGGCGCTGCGGGCCTCTGAAGAGGCACCCAAAATTGACATTTTATTTAATATCTCAGGAACCCTTTGAGCTATAGTGACTAGTTTTGCACGTGATTCGATATCAATAAAGGTCATTATCTGATATTATTCACCAAGGGTAAGTTGTCAGGGGGTACACAAAATTGAAACGGGGGGACTTACTTCTCCCCCAAATTTTTTAATGTGAATTTTTTTGTGAATGTCTCATCGGAATATGATGTCTTGGCTATAAATACACAAAAAAGGTTTTCTTGTTGTAACGCCGAAGGACCAACCAGTTTCTAGAAATTTGAACATAAAGAAACGCATGCATTGCCTAGAATTCAAAAATAAGGATAATGATTTAATTTAAAAACAAATTAAGTTCCCCTTCTTGATAAAAGTTAAAATATAGAGTGGAATGAAAAATAATATTAACTGAAAATTTTTTGTTAATTATTATTTACTAACTTTTTACAAATCTTATCACAGATAAGTATAACATATATCTTTTTAAACAATTATTTTCCCGGCTATTTGCCAAAACGCTGAAACTTGGATTACAAAAAAGATAATATGCACATTATGTTCAGTACAACTGACTCAATAATGTTATTTTTAATTTCAACTACTCTGTCTAGTAAAACCAAAAATAAATAAAACACAAGGTACTCACCAGTTGACACTCACTTTAAAAAACTTTAAAATATCTACCGACACGTGTTTCTGCTTGCCATGTGCTGGCTACCCTGATGACGCTATGGCAAGCAGAAACACGTGTCGGTAGATATTTTAAAGTTCTTTTTAAAGTGAGTGTCAACTGGTGAGTACCTTGTGTTTTATTTATTTTTGGTTTTACTAGACAGAATAGTTGAAATTAAAAATAACATTATTGAGTCAGTTGTACTGAACATAATGTGCATATTATCTTTTTTCTAATCCAAGTTTCAGCGTTTTGGCAAATAGCCGGAAAAATAATTGTTTAAAAAGATATATGTTATACTTATCTGTGATAAGATTTGTAAAAGTTAGTAAATAATAATGAACAAAAAAATTTTCAGTTAATGTTATTTTTCATTCCACTCTGGATAATGATTTCTCGCTCTTCTCATTGAAACAATTCTGGTTACGCAAATAGACTGGAAAAATTCCTTTATGTTCAAATTTCTGGAAACTGGTTGGTCCTACGGCGTTACAACATGAAAACCTTTTTTGTGTATTTAAATAAAATGTCAATTTTAGGTGCCCCTTCAGAGGCCCGCAGCGCCCTTAGGAGGACCCATGTTTATATGAATTTTTTTTTCATGTTTTTTTTTATGTAGAATCACCCCTAGAAATTAACGACCGCATACTTGAAACAACCTGTATTTTACTATTGGTATTGTATTTAATCTAATGATTCATATTTTATTTTCCTAATATGTAGGTAAGTTATTATTTACTTTTTTATTTAATTAGGGTTTTGCCACCACCATTCTTTATGATCTAAAAAATGTATATAATGAGGTCACCTAGTAGAATTGAATGTTATTTTATAAAAAGCAATTTTTCGGAAATCATTCTCTATTTCCTAAAGCTTATAAAAATGCTTGTGTGTAGGTATCGGAATATTTTTGTAATAACTACTAAAAGTAACCAGATTTACAGATTATACGATAATATTTACTTTTAATATATTTCGACAGTAATTTGCTAATGTCGAATAATTAAATATATAACAGAAAAGTAGGTACGGTAATTTTGGAAAACAAAATCAAATTTGCTTCTTATAAAAAAAAATTTTACTTAGAAAATATCTGCAAGGTTTCAATTTTTTATTTTACTTTTGTAGTTTTGATTCCATAGCTTCTCTTATATTGTGGGAAGTAACCTATAGATGTGTGGCTTTGTTGCTTTGCTAAGCACTCTTTAAATAAAATATTTTTTTTTCAATTATAAGATGATTCACATAAATGCATTTAATTTATATGTTATGATTTTATTTAAATAGGAAATTCGGATGTCATCCCAGAAATTCGTTTGAATCCAATACTAAATTCCGAAAAACGCGCGATACATTGAATAAGTTAAATTGTAATTTTATTAATTTTTGACCGTGTACTTATAGAATAATTAATTTTTCATTGATGAATGGCCGAGATTTATTTTATTTATATATGCAGGCAGTAACAAATGCGCTCTCACTACAGGTATCTCAGAAACAGTAAGAGTGGCAAAGTTGCAAAATTTGGTTATCAGGAATTTGAAGTGAGAAATCAAAAATATCTCTTGTATTACAGCCGCTATGTACAAAAATAATCACTGAAATTGCAATAATTCGATACCACAATTTTCTTTTCCTAATCGTAAAGGGTGGGGAGGGGGTCATTGGTAGTCTAAATTCAGATTTTCAAGACTCCACCCCTGTAGCGTCAGCCACCATCTTGAATTTAAGGGTGAATTTGTTTTTATTAAATACCTCGCCTATTTTCAATTTTTGGACTAAAAATGGTTATAACTAGAGTTGGCAAATCGGTCCTCTAACTACGGGCGGTGCCAGGTAGAGAAATACCCAAATACGTAAGCTAGACTTGATTACTGTTTTAGCAAAGACTGACATTTGATTTTAGTCTATTGTTATGCCTCGTGATGTGTACAACGTAATTTATTCCTCTCCGGTGTGTCGTTGAAAATTTGATTTGTTGTATTTTACTCTTGTATTAATTTAATAATAAAGTATGTCAGACCTGCCCAAAAGTACAAAACAGCCATACGCTGACAATGTGATTAATTTTTCAGTGAATTCCCAGATTTATTCTACAATGGTGCTATAATAATTTGTAAGGTGCGCAAGACAGACCTGATGTGCTGGGACAAGTGATTGTAAACGTCACATAAATTCTATGTAACATAAAACTAAATAAAATGGCGTGCCTTCGATTATGATCGATTTACTCTTAATGCTGATTGCCTGTGATATTCCGCTGCACATACTCGATAAACAACCATTTCAGGAGTTCTAGAATAAATGCAATCTCAAGGTGACGTTACCAAGTCGCACAACGTCGCGTAACTATGTACCAACTGTAAGCGAAGACATTGTAAGATCAAATGTGTACTAAAAAATACACGGCTGTGGTTATGTATTTTGTAGCTGTAAACCATCATAATTAACGTTACTTTATTATTTTTTATAATTAATAATTATTGACAATGAAACTATAAAAATTAAGTTGAAGTCTAAGGGTCAAATGTTACAAAAAAATGCAAACACAGGTCTGTATTTAAAATAACGCCATTGATGATGGTGCGAAAAGACGAAACGTCTAATAAAAAACTTTTTTACGCTGAATTGTAAAGGATAAAAAATGCCAGTGAAAGAGTGTTTTAGTTTCTCGATATCTCTTCATATAACGCCGGAAGAGATAAAAGAAATCCAAATTTTTTTCAAAATTTCAAAAATAGCACGAGACATTTTCACTTTCTGAACGGCATATTCCTAATCGTCACATTCTGCAACTTTGCCCCAATTTAACCAATGCTGTATATCTTACCGTTTCCGAGATTCCTGTAGTGAGCTTGCATAGTGCCGAGGAGCGAATATCGTTTGCGACTATCTGCAAATGACCTTCTATTTATTTCGTAGGAGGAAATTACTTGCAGTTTTTAGCTTGTTTAGTTTAAGAATACTGTAGGTAGCGATCTGTTGTGTGTACAGCGAGTATAAAAACATTTTTTATTTATTCGATATTTTCTGCTTAATGTAGTGTGTTAGTGGACGTAAATGACGAGACAGTCAGCGTCTTCAGAAACAATGATGTGTTGTGTGTTATTATGTAAAATGTGGGATATTAGACTGTCGTACGTAAATCTAATGCAATCATTAGTAAATCCGCTATGACGGAACAATTTATCGTCGAAAAAACACCAAACATTCATTAGCGGAGACAAACAAAGACGGTGAAACAGGGAGAAGACGTTATGTAAGGAAGTTTACAAGGTAAATGCTCTTCACGGTACTGTCTGCCTCTGTTTGGCAGTCTGTTCCTTTATTTACGTCATGGCATCCAAATTCCCTATGTAAGAAAATATCCTATTTTGGCTGTGTCTATTCCTGAGATACTTACTAGGTGTTTCGGTGCTACTGCTTTCCAAGAGAGGTGAAAGGACATTATCAATTGTTCCCTAAAAAGAAAAATACAGTCAAAATTCTGCAAAACTCGAACAGCTTTGGACGTGGCCTGGGTGGTGAATTTGATTCATATTAACCAGTTTGGCCTTAATAAAATAAGGTAGCCTGTCCCAATATTTTTCGTATTGTATTCATTGACATATATTTCCTTTGCCTTCGCGCGTTTTTTCTGTCTCATTCCGCTAATGACAGCTTTCTTTTGGGCAATAAGGCCATGCCCCGGGCTATTCTAAATTTGCAGAATCTATAGAGCATATCGGTGAATAATGGCAATCTCTATTGTCATTTGAGGAGGAAGACGATTATGTGCTGCTCAGTTGCACATCATGGTCTAGTATTTTCTTTCATGTTAGAGTAAAGTGAAATTCTATAGGTATTATTATATTAACGCAACATATATATATATATATATATATATATATATATATATATATATATATATATATATATATATATATATATATATATATATATATATATATATATATATATATATATATATATATATATATATATATATATATATATATATATATATATATATATATATATATATATATTTTAATTTTTAAACGGGGTTTGCAATCATGTGACAGCATTCCCCGTTTAAAAATTAAAAATATTTGTTTTTAACATAGACAGTCGTCTACATATATAAAAAAAAAAAAAAATATATATATATATATATATATATATATATATATATATATATATATATATATATATATATATATATATATATATGTATATATATATATATATATATATATATATATATATATATATATATATATATATATATATATATATATATTTTCTTTTCTTGACCGTTAATATCAATTAATATTGATAGTTTCTTTTTTTTGTGTGGATTTCGGTCAGGTATAACTAATTTAATTTTTTTTTTCTAACGTTTCGGTTTATTACACCATCATCAGAGAAACTATTAATTATTAGGAATTTGTTTTAAAATTTTATTACATGTTGTTTGGTTGTCTGTTTTAACGCAACAAAAATTAGAAGTTGAGGTTATTTATTAGTGTTTGCCTAATAGATGATATTGTCAGCGAGAAGTTAACACTGACGTAGTTTTCCACAGAACACCAAAATACCATATACCCCACTCGCCGCCAAACATACTTCTCAGAACACAGATCGAGAGTTACAAATTTGACAATGAATAATAACAAAAAAATTCTACAAAATACCGTTTATTAATGGTTTATCACAAAATTTAAAAAGGAGTTTGGAGAACGAAAATAATATTAAAGTAACTTTTTATAATGAAAAATCCTTAGGTCGTTTGTTCAATAAAAATAAAGATAAAATTTCACTTGAATTAAAAAAGCAGTGTTGAATATCAAATTCCGTGTGAATATGGTAAACAATATATTAGCCAAACTAAACAATGGTTAAGTTGGAGTATAAAAAACCATAATAGTCGAGGAAATAAAGCACTGAACCTCCGAAATTTCCGCAGCAAGACGGATTTTAATGCGGTTTTTTGCATTCGATTCGTGAGAGCATCAGGAAATTTTGTGAACTAATCTGTTGAATAGCAAATGAAAAATAGCATATTTGCATTGTAAAAATGCATTGTTCAAAGTGCATTTAGAATAATTAATTTGCAACTCAGTAAAAATTGATTGAAATGAGTCCAAATTTGTTACACGGGAGTTTTCGGGGTCGTTGAACACGAATATCACGGCAGCAATGGCCTCCGAGGTACCTGGAGCCCAGGGTGGATACTATCTACCACATCTCCTGGAATTTCATGTGAATTTGTAATATATTTAGTTGATACTCATTACTCGGGGTTTTTCGGGGTCGCTGAACACGAATATCACAGTGGCAACGCCCTCCGAGGTACCTGGAGCCCAGGGTGGACCTCATCTCCTAGAATTTCTTGTGAATTTTTTAATATATTTAGTTGAAATTCGTTACTTGGGGATTTTCGGGGTCGCTGAACACGAATATCACGGCAGCAATGTTCTCCAAGATACCTGGAGCCCAGGGTGGACCTCATCTCCTGTAATTACCTTGAGTATAGCATTAATCTGCATTACATTAATCTGCAATGTTGCTTGCAAAAATTGTGCTGGCTGCAATTGTTCTAATGTAGAACATTATTTAGAAGAAGAACAATTATCGGTTGAAATTGGATTTGCAGACGAAGAGAATGAAGAAGAAAACTTCAATGTGTAATTAAACAATAAATGTTTTTCATTGTATAAGTTTGTGGTATTTTTTTTAAATAATAAAACATTACAAATACAATTGGAGTTTTCAGAAATTATTTTTGAAAAATATTGTTTGAATCTACATCTTCATTATAATATACAAATAAATAATTTTGAGTAATATATGCAAATTCGTATAAAGATGATGCTATACTCAAGGTAATTCCAGGAGATGAGGTCCACCCTGGGTTCCAGGTACCTCGGAGAACGTTGCCGCCGCGATATTAGTGTTTAACGACCCCGAAAACCCCCGAGTAACGAATTTCAACTAAATATATTAAAAATTTACAAGAAGTTCCAGGAGATGAGGTCCACCCTGGGCTTCAGGTACCTCGGAGGTCGTTGCCGCCGTGATATTCGTTTTCAGCGATCCCGAAAATCCCCGAGTAATGATTTTCAATTAAATATATTACAAATTCACATGAAATTCCGGGAGAGGAGGTAGATAGTATCCACCCTGGGCTCCAAGTACCTCGGAGGCCGTTGCTGCCGTGATATTCGTGTTCAGCGACTCCGAAAAACCCCCGAGTAACAAATTTGGACTCATTTCAATCAATTTTTACCGAGTTGCAAATTAATTATTCTAAATGCACTTTGAACAATGCATTTTTACAATGCAAATATGCAATTTTTCATTTGCTATTCATCAGATTAGTTCACAAAATTTCCTGATGCTCTCACGAATCGTATGCAAAAAACCGCATTAAAATCCGTCTTGCTGCGGAAATTTCGGAGGTTAAGCCGTTTTTACTGCTTTATTTCCTCGACTATAAATACGATATTAAAAACAAAAAAAAATTTCAACAGCTTTATCTAACCATGTAATAGAACAAAACTGTAAATTTAACTTTGAAGAAACAAAAATATTAGATATTGAACTGAATTTAGACAAGAAAATTTTACTAGAAATGATGTATATAAATTGTAACAAAAATTGTGTTAATGCAGAGACTATATGTACATAGTCCCTGATAAAAGTAATACAGTGAAGGAACGGTCTGTACATATAGGCTCTGGTTAATGTAAGAACAGATGTAGATAATTTAAGTACAATTTATAAATCATTTTTAAGTAAGTTTAATTTTTAAATAAAGTAAGGTTAAAAAATTGACGTACTCATTCTGTTCTAATTTGTATGATAATGTCATTAATTAATAGAGGATGAAGAATATGAACAACCTCAATCTAACTATACTCTAATAAATATAAGTTACGATAAAAATGAATGCCATAAAATTATCAAAAAGAAGAAGAATTTAACCTATATCAGAATAATAATTGTTCACATAGGTATATAAAATCAAATTTGTAGTAATTAATGCATTGTTATTTTTTAATGTGTATGTGTCAATTATTGTTGTTTTGATTTTGAATGTGTATGTTTGTTATTTATTTATGACTAATCCAATTAAAATTGGAAATAATAGGTTTTATTATTAGAGTGGAAGTGTCTTTTAGTATTTTGTAAATCCGTTAGTCACACTAATAAATTATAGATTCTGAGGAAGGCAGGTTATACTGCAGAAACCGGTTAATCTAAATAAAGAACAGTAGTTTTATTTGTTCTACTACCCACTAATACTTTCATGAAATAATAATTAAAGTTGCAAATTATGTGTATCATGGCCGTAGAGTACAGATGTACCTACTTACTGTCACCGGCATTCACCTTGACCGCGAAACTCTTTCTCCAGTCCAGTCTATTATTAGCTTTCGAGTTGTGTACACGTTAACCCACTTGGGATTATTGCACATTGTTTTTGTGTTTTTATTTTATTTCTTGTACTGTATTGTTGATATTAATTTAATAATAAAGCATGGTAGACGTACGCAAGAGTAGAAAACGGCCATTTGCTGACAAGATGAATAAATTCATTGGTGAATTCCCGGATTTATTCTATGATGGTGCTAAAATAATTTGTAAAGTGTGCGAGAAAGATTTGATGTGCTGGAATAAGCGTGATTGTGGACTTCACGTAAATAGTGTACATCATAAAAAAAATGGCGTGCCTTCGACAACACAGTTTATGTTTGATTTACTATTAATGCTGATTGCCTGTGATGTTCCGCTGCACATACTCGATAAACAACCATTTCGAGAGTTCTGGAATAAATACAATGCCCAGGTAAAGTTACCAAGTCGCACAACGTTATGTAACTATCTACCAACTGTACACGTATACATGGTAAATAATATGAAATGTGAATTAAAAAATACACGGCTGTGGTTATCTGTTGATGAGACAACAAATTGTAAAAAAAATTCAATTTTAAATGTTACAGTACGAGTACTGGACCCTCTTAAACCGACAGTTCCACTGTTACTAGCTAGCAAAAGACTAAGTCAGTGTACTAGCGAAACATACCAGGATGGTGCTGGAGACGTTAGAAAAATTTGAACTGTCAAAAAGTCAAGTGGTGATGTTTGTGACTGATGGAGCCGTGACAATGCGTTCGGTAGGCCGTTCTTTGCAAGAACAAGGTTGTAAGTTTATACATGTTACGTGTAAAGTGCATGCTTTACATCTTGTGGCAGAAACTATTCGAAAAGGTTTTCCAGAGGTGGATGCATTAATAGCAAGTACAAAAAAAATGTTTCTCAAATCTCCTAAACGTCTCCGTGCATTTCATAGCAAATGTCCCGGTATTCCTGAACCAACACAGCCGATTCTTACACGTTGGGAACATGGTTGCAGGCAGCTTTTTATTATGCTGAATATTTCCAGCAAACAAAAGCTGTGATACTACAATTGAATCCAGATGAAGCTGCAGCTATTAAGGAAAGCCAGACAATATTCGAAGATATTTCCGTTGAAACAGCTTTAAAAAATATTGCGAAGAACTATAAACCATTACATGAAAGCATAAAGAAATTAGAAAACAGTGCGTTGTCGTTAGCGGAGTCACTGCAAATAGTGGACGAAGTAAATCTACTGCTGTATGCTATAGGTGACGCAACAAATGAGGGCGGTAAAGAAAAGTTCGCAAGTGTGTTAAATAAAGACGCCGGTTTTACCAAATTAAGACAAATATGTGATGGTGCAGCCCCAGATCCATTAAGTGCGTTCAAAGACTATTTTACGTATGTGTGTTGCATTAGTAGATGTCGAACGGTCGTTTTCAAAATATAAGAATATATTTTCACCTAAACGATCATCACTCATGGAGACAACCATAGAAACATACCTGATGCTGCAAAATGGCTACACATCTTCTCCAGTTGGTCATAAACAAGCTAGTTAAGGGGGTAAGTTTTACATACATTGTTATAAATTGTAACAGTTTATTGTTTCTCGTATTAGTTAATTTCGCGTACGCCACTGTCCCACGGAACATTTTTGACAGCCCTAAATTAATAATTATAAATAAGGTTTTTGGAATCAGCTCCGTTGAAATGCACTAGGGGTCATAATAAATAGAATCGTTCCGTTTATTTTGTCATAAAGATTTCTTCTTATATTTAGGCCGCGCTTATATTTCTTTAGTACTAAAACATATGACAATATTTTATCAGGTTAGGTTTGAATGTTTATGTTGTAGCATAAATTATCAAATGGCCTACAATTCTCTTTTATGTTAGTACGTGCATAATTCCAAATAAATAATCTCGTCATCGATACGTTTGTGAAATATAAACATACTCACTTGTGCCGTAAAACTGTCAACGCTTTCCGATTTCACAGGATTTTGCACAACTTTTTTCAGTTTCGCTGGATTCAGAGAGCACTGGCGGCTGAGGACTGGAACCTAAAGAGTAATAAAAATATTATTATAACTATAATAACACGAATTCTAAATAAAAGTCACTATATATAACTTAGTACATCATTTACGCTCAGTTACATATTTTCTTTGCATGCTGTTAGTGAACTTAAACTTTTTTGGTGAGTAATAATCTTATTTCAGTCGTTTAATGTTACCCTGAATACTAATTATTATTAGTACAAAAACTGTAATTAATGTAAATTGTATTTTTGTAGGTATCTGTTTTAAAAGCTGGATAATGTATAGAGTGTCAACTTAAGAGTGCCCTTATTTTAAATGCGTATATAAAGAAAACAAAATAAAATATATTATTATATTTAGATTCTAAGTTAAACAAGTTTTATAACAAATTTTAAATTTTAAAAATAATATCTTTTAAATGGCCACCATTGCGATTGATACACAACTTTGCACGTCTCAAACAATTTTCCATTACTGGTCGACATGTCGACCGGAATTTGGGCAATACTTTCTCTGATGTTATTTTTTAACTATTGTAATGTCTCGGGGTGGTTACTGTATACTTTTGATTTTAGGTAACCCCAAAGAAAGCAATAGGGTGCCAACAAATCGGGGGAACGAGCGAGCCAAAATTGGTCCCCTCTTTGTGAAATTAACCGACCAAGAAACATTTGCTTCAGAACATTTTTGGTTAGGTTTGACTTATGCAGTCTAGCAAACATTTGTTGGAACCATAAAAAGATCCACTGGTAAAGCTAATTGATTAATGGCATCCGTGACAAAGGTTTGAATCATCTCAACACAAAATGAGATTCGTCACGCATGACTAAATTGTTGTTAAAATTTGGTAACTTATTCAAAATCCAGTTGCAAGACTCCATCCGTAGACCTTAATCATTCTCAGGGGCAGTTTGTGGGTCAAGAGATAGGGAGGTCAATTAGAAAAGTTTACTGTATTACCTACCTTTTTAAAGTGATTTAGAATTCCAAGTCGATCCTCCGGTCTTTTTGAGATGCAAAGTGGTCAATTACTTTTTCATTAAAGTAAAGTCTTTTATCTTCTTTATTAATGCCCTTTCTTTGGTAAGCATAGCTAAAGAAGATAACCTTTCCTGACCCATGGTATTTCTTAAAAATGTCTTTATTCTTTTTAAGGTGGAAAAACAACGTTCACTTTCGACGGTAGTCATAGGGAGAGCACACAAGATTTTTAACAGTTTGACACTTTCAGAAAAAGTATAGCACAAATTATTGTTAATAAAAAGCTGTAACAAAGCAGCTGCACCTTCACTATTGGAAAAATCTTCTCGGCTATATAATATTTCTAATTCAGTTTTAAGTTTCAAATGATTTATGACTGCATACTCCGTTTTAACTAATTTAAACATATCTTGAGGAAAGCTTTTTTTATAAATCTGCGTGAAATAATTGAGACACTGCTAAATGATTACTGAAGCCAAACCTGTTTTTTATCTCAGATATAATTATATCACAAACTTCTAATGAAATTCTCCTTTTTCATTCTTCCGTTTTACATCTCTGGGCAGACTGCATGGATGTCTCCTCCAAATAGTTATTCAAAATTTTATTTCTGATGTCTTCAATTTTACTATTAAAAACGCCAATACACTTATTTACTGTTATGACATCGATATTACATTTTTGTGATTGATTGAACAATATATCACAATGAGGCATAGCTAAATGAAAAAAATTTAACCAGTAAAGAAAATGTTCATTTTGTAAGTAGTTTTTTAAACCAATAGCTTGGTTTAGAGTGTTGTTTTCTGATTCATTATCAATGATTTTTTCTAAACAATCTAATAATTCTGTTCGATAGGTATAAACAGTCTCTATGCACTTTGTATTAAAATTCCATCGTGTTGGAGCCGCTTTAGATAATCTCACCTTAACAACATTATCTAACACGGATGTTCCTTTTGGCGATTTTCCAAAGAACGAAGAAAAGCTATGTAAATTAGCAAAACAAATTTTTATGCTTTTATCCTGACTTGATGCTTTTTGTAAAATTAAATTTAGTTGATGAGCGTAACAATGAATAAAATTTGCTCAAGGATAACTTTTTTAATTTTGGCTTGTACACCTCGGAAAGCACCACTATTACTGATGCTCCATTATAACTCTGTGCTATCAATTTTTCAGGACTTTCATTAATTTTCAGACATTCTAACTCTTTTAAAATTACATCTGTCAAATGCTGCGATGTCGTTCCTTGAGCTGAATAAATTTCCAAAATTTCTCACATACAACACTGTCTAAAACGTATCTAAACACAAAACTACTTGTATTTTATTATGTCCATTTTTCAGTTTTAATATATTATGTACAACACTCATATTTAATAGTAAACACCAAAAAACACTGTTTTACTTAATTTCACAACAAGTAGAAATTTACTAATAAAATGTTCACAAAATAAAAACATTAAAAACAACGCGACAGAATTTACCGACCAACACGTACCTAGTCAGCATTAAGACTGCTTTACTGAACTTCGTTTACGTAAAATGTGTCAGGGACATTGTCCCCGCCAGTGTTTTCTGTCCCTTTTGCTTTCTGATGATTCGCGCATAAGTCTATTTCACTTTAATTCGTTGTAAATTCGGTCCGTAGCTAGCTTTAAAGACAAGTTGTGGATTGACCCAAGATTTTTTAAATTCTATAAATGAATAATGTAATGAATATGAAATCCTGCGATCTAGATATTTGAATAGTATTGTGTATAGAATGAACTAGAAACTTTAATATATTTTTTTTAGAATATAAAAAATATATATATTATATATTTTTAAACTTCAGAAAATGAATAGCTCTATTTTTTTATTTGTATGTGGGAGGTCATTGACCAAATGACCCTATAGAAGAACCGCCAGTGATCATTCTCATAAAGTTTAGACACTTTTGCTACTTGTATGCTATAAACTGCAAATCCTTTTTTTAAAATCCTATGAACACTAATATGAGAAAATCCCACTGTCGTACAGATTAATTATTGTTATTATTAAGAATAGTATTTTTACTCTAAGGACGTTATCTTCTGTTTTAATGCGTTTTCTTCTAACTGGTGGTTTTGTTTTCTAAATTTTCTATGGCACGATATTTTCGCACCCACTGGCGAATTGTTTTACCACTTGGTGCTAAACGTCGATTAAACTTTGTGTGGAACTGTCCCTGACTGACTTCGTGTAATTGACCCACATTGTATAAAAAATTTTACATTTGTGTATTCATCAACGCTGCATTCTGAATAAAACTTCTGACATTAGACGTCAGTCTCATAGTTTTTTCAGGACAACTTCATTGTTGATTTAGCTTTAAAATTCTTATCAATAGGTGCACTCTTAAGTTTACACCTTTTATATTACATAGTAGGTTTTTATTTATTTTTATTTGTCGAAATACAATATTTCTAATAGACTCATGAAATAGCTATTTGTGTATTAAGAGCGAAGTGATATATTGCCGCTCTGAGCGAGAAGTTTGACTATCTCACGAGAGCGGCAATGTCACTTTGCGCTCGAATTACACATAGGATTTTTTCTACAGCCGGTGTTTTTTATAAAAATGTTTGGTAAAAATTAATAATTATTGTTAACCTCAATTTTGACAGTTCAGATTTCAAAACGTGAGCATCAATTTGCGCTACACGTTTTTGTAGAAATGTTTGTTAAAATGGTATTTACTGCAAAATAAAATAAAAAATTGCTTTAGTACCTATTAATTATTTATTCAAATACTGTCATCTTATGATTTATATCTATGTATAACAAAATCTAAATGGTTTTGGAATTCTTCTAACACTTCCTCCTTCTTTAGTGGTGAAAAGCAAGGCGAAGAATTAAAGGGTATTAAATGTCTGTGTTTGATGACATATATGTAATACTTTGAAACGATTGTATTAAGTCTTCTTCTGGGAAAATAATTATATTTGGTCGACATTTGTAGTAGACTTCTTTGAATCTTCTTAAACAAACCATTCTTTGACATGTCTCGGTCGCAGTTTTCAATTAGGGCAGTTAAGTATATTAAACTGGAATGGCGTATTTGAACATGGCACAATTCTTTACAAGTATCACATAAATTATACTTTTCAAAACTTTCCATTATCTGATAATTATAAGAATAAATTTATTTGACACAAATAGCTGTTTTAAGAACGTTTTGACACATCAAATAATTATTTGTTTATTTTTGCTAACAGCAGCGGCAAGCATGGCCTCCTACTTCCAAACTATAATATTCGTCTGTGCTATGCGAAAGCGTTATAAGTTCATTGAATTGGTAAAAATAGCCATTTCTACCACATTTAGAAGCACAAAATTGTTAAAAAATAAAAGATGAGTTACTACCAACCAATTTTTGAACTGTTTTCCGTAACTAAAGTTGGTAGTTTGTATTTATGTATGTTTACTTTGTCGCTCGGCGAGCGACAAAGTAAAAAAACGCTCGCTCCTCGGAAAAGTGCAACTTTGCGCTTTCTTTTGGATGCGCAAAGTTGCACTTTTCGCTCGGTTGTAGAAAAAATTAAATGTTCATCTTTAGTCATTTCACAACACCCCACAGTGGCTGATATTGAAGATCTAGCTGAACAATACATTTACCTCTAACATCTAAACAAAAACCTCTGTGTGAAATTTAATGCTCGAGACCAGGGCAATATAATCTGAAACTTCTTTGATAATGAATTATCAGCAACAGCTCAAAACTATGAATGATAACCTGTAATAGTACCAGCATCCTTTGTTGTATTTTGATTTTGTTACCAAATTGGAAAGAAACGTGTATGTACGTTTTGATATAGATTTCTCAGAGACCATGGATCTTTCTATTACGAGTATACAGTGTGGGCCATTTTGGTGATACATGTATTGGGATCTCAAAAATTATAAGAGATAGAAAAACGGTTAAGTAGGGAAAGTTTTAGACTATTTTATTACCAGCTAATAACCACCTACAAAACTATTCCAGCTGTTGGGAGTTTTGAGATATCGTCGAAAAAGTTGATTTTACATTTTTTAATATCAGCTCTCACTTTTTTATTTTTTCACTATTTTTTAAATCTGAACATTATTATCAAAGCATCTCTTTTCGTAGAATTTAGTTGTCTCGTCAGTATTTAGTTTCAACGTTTTGATTATTAAAGTCCATCGTCAGGTTAGTTTTTTCTTATGGGCGCCATATTGGATTTTTTCACTCGTTAAAAAGAACTCGATTTTAGCTTTTCCACGATGTGTCACATGTAGACAAACTATGAGAAATTCTTTGAAAAAAAAAACAATATAACTAATTTTTCGGCTAGAAATGGCAACACCTCAAAATAAAAATTAGAATACAGTAAACGAACTTTAAGTTACGGAACTAAAGAACTACCTTTTGATGGAAAGGTAAACAATTTTTCCTAAATAATAGATTTTGGGTAAATTTTACAAAGCAGTAAAGAAGTATTTAATAAAATCACTAAATTTGTTTAAACTCAGTAATTTACTAAAAACAACAATATTTTGTAAATAAGTCCTACTAGTTATCAACAAAAATATCGTAAGTAGTAATGCTTATTTAGTACAACAAAATACGTAATAAAATGTCAATTCAACAAACATTTTTTCTCCACAGAAAAAACAGATTCAAAATTCAAAAATCCATGTACTAAAATGGAAACTGTGAAATGTCAAGTAGACTTTGAATTTTTACCTCAATCTTTTGACAACAAATATTGTTTACGTTAAAATTATTACATGACTGGCGCCCATAAAAAAAACCGAAACTGATGATGATCCTCAACAATCAAAAAAGTTGAAACTAAAATCTAACTACACAGTTAAATTCTACGAAAAAAGATGCTTTGAGAATATTTTTACAAATTTGAAGAATATTGAAAAATAAAAAAAGTTATAGTTGATATTAAAAAAATTCAACAATCAACTTTTTCAACGTTATCTCAACACTTTTTATTAAAACTGTGCTGTTTTCTATTTCATTCCTGCATTTTTTAGAAAAAGTAAATTTAAAAATAATGGTGGAATTATTTCAATGGTTGAAAATGATTGTATACCTTTTTTATAAACTAGTAAAAGGAATTAGTTTAAACGATTGATTAGATGCTTGACTTTATCAATAGGAGCAGTACTATACTGAGGTTGGAAATGAGAAAAATATTGTTGTGTAGCTTATCTACACATTTTCAAGTTCATGTCAAGGGCACAAGTAGAATGTAGCAAGGATCTTTTAAATTATCAAGTTCTCAATTGCTGAAAGGGTTGACTCGCAAGTTATTTACAAAATTTGATTTTAAAAGTCAGAGTGTATACTGGATTTTTTTAACTAAAATCGACGGTCAATTAAATATGACTCCGTGGTCGAAGATAAATACACTTACCTCCCACCCTGGAGTTCTGGGTTCGATTTTTTTGGAAGCCGAAATTAATCAAAGCATACTTAGATACTGGGTGGTGTGGGTCGGTTGTTTCCGTTTTGAGGTATTTCTTATAGCGCATTTTAAAGAATAAATATTCAAAAACGTATTCTTCAAATTACGTTAAATTCCACAAATAAACAAAAACTTGACTGCTTCTTGACCAACTGGGTACAAATTTTGAGAGTCCTGTATTCAGTTATTTAACTGTGTGTATAATTTTTAGGAATGATTAAAGACAAACGCAATTTAATTCATAATTAATAATTTTTTTTTAAATAAGCACCACAGGTAATACAACCTCTTGTATCCCTAAAGGTACCTCGAGGTATCTTGCACGCTAGAGTTACTCAAAGTACACAATTTGTACTTTTATCATTAGATTTTTATATTTCTATACATTTTGAGCATATATTCATTTTTGGCATTTTATATTTAATAATGAGCACGAGGAAGAGAGTACAATGCTGATAATAGGGAACTTGCCTATAATTTTAAAAATAAAAATAATACTAAAAAACATAGCGTAACGTTGTAATAAAACGTATACTTCATAGAAAAATAAGATTTCTAATTCCACGCGATCAGTATGAAGGATCTAAACAGCGATAAAATTGAAGTGGCCCGAAACGAGCTACTATTGACTGTGACCTCACACCATACAATATTCGGTAGTCATCGCGCCGGGAAGCAACACAATCAGATGTTTACCAATTCCAATTCCAATTTAAAGTCATTATTCACAATTAAGTAGATTATTTACAACTTGTATGGGGTACAGAGTAAGATTTATGTTAATATATACATACCTATATACAGAAAAAAGAAAACTAAAAATCAATTCATTCATAAAATACTTAAAAATAATAATACAAACAAATTAACAAAGTTTGACATTCTATATAAATATATGTACAATATGGTGTTATTAGACTGTGGTTGATTTGTTAGTGACTGTTCTGATATAAATATATAATTGTGTTTTATAGTACCGCTTATTGTAGTTGTACAGATATTTTAAAATGACTGATCAAAGTTTTTCAAAGGGCCAATCTGATAATTTGCCTAAAGTGGATATGTTTATGGTGGCATCTTTTATACAAAATAGTGAAAGTTTTTCCCTTGGAGAGGTCCATGGAGTCAAGGCAGAGAAGTATGTATTTTTTTAGCTTTTAGTAATAATTTATAAACATAAAATAGTTATGACTTGATCACGGAATAAAAAGAAATAACTACAAAATGCTTAGTCGCAACTAAGAATTTTTAGCAGACTTAGTCTTATGTTTGAAAGAATTTAGGGTAATTCTTTACAACAGCCACTTCTATATTTTTCGTGTTTTTTTTTTGTACACACACGTAAAGTGTCTCTATAGAAGACATTTGCTGCAAAGGAAATGTTGCGCAAATGTATAATTACCTGTCGTAGGTATTTTCGTACTATGTTTTGGGGCAAGGGAAATAAGTGAATGTGTCGTGTTATCATTCACATAATAGATAAATGTAAGATTTGAATAGAATAAATTAAAGGACAAGGGAAAGGTATTTGCAATATACTATATATACTAGAGGTAAACATTTTATTCTTCGCAGACAGTAGTGTTATTGAACTTTTATATAATTGTTGCACATTCTGTAGGATACTCTTCGCAGTTTTTTGAAAAGAATCTTGTGTTTGTCTTATAAACTTCATTCTTGCAATACCTAATGTATTGACTACATATTTAATTTTTCTCTCCCGATGGTGCCGACTGTATTGGCGAAATGCGTGGCAGTATATTTATAGTATAAAATAAGATTCATTCTTACAATACCTAATATATTGATCACATATTTAATTTTCAATTTTTTTTTCATTTCCCGATGATGCCGACTGCGTAGGCGAAATTTGTGGTTAGTATATTTTACAGCATTTTGGTGTCTATAGAAAATTACTTCAATTTTAGTAGCACATTGAAAATTGCAACCCTCTGTAGATTCATATTTTTAAATAAAATGTCCTATAACTTTTTTATTTACTATTTTATTTTTTTCAAAAACAAGGGATGTCTTCCTCTAGCTAACACTAACTTCTAGCCCAAATTTCAGTTCGATCGGACTTTTCTTTCTGTAGTTATCGTGCTTACAAGAAACGTGACGGACGGACAGACGGACGGACAGATGAACAGATGGACATTTTGAAAGTGGTTCAGAATTCGATGACGAACGAAATGATTTTTTCTCTGCGAGCGATATTAACGATTTTAGAAATGTCCTGATCAAGTGCAATATACTCTTCGTAATCGTATTTGCGAAGAGTATAATAATAAATAGCTGTTTACTTTCGCACCAGGAAATTACCTTTACTTAGTATCACTAAATTACATTCTATCTACTAATCTTATTTTCTAACATTGTATACACATCCTTTCTTTAATCCTACCCTAATTAAAATTCAATAATTCGGAATTCGGAATATTTTATTGCCCGCCTGCGAAAAACTAGTAGATAGACATATAGTATTTAATAATGTACTTGCATTAAAATGATCTTCACACACATGTAGAGACCTACTGCTCTGTGAAATGTCTTTTCATTTCTTCTACACGCTTTTAGCCATTTTGATCGACGAATCCTATCTTCTGGCAATATTATAAATATTTTATCTGGCACTTTCACTGTAGTATTCTTACACAACGGTACAATGCAATATTTAAAATAAGGAGTTTTTGTTTCCATTTTAAGCATACACTTAAAATTTATGGCGATGCTGGTATTTTTACGGCTGAAATCAAGCGGTCGAATGCTGGGATCTCCGTCGTCGCTTGTAAATAGTATGGTGTGATGTCACGACTACTCCCGCGCTTTTGAACTTGTTTGAAACGGTTCGCTCGCGCGCGAAACTTTAATAATTTATAACAAATTTATTATTGGGAATTAAGACGTCATATTTTGCATATCTTATTTTTTAGTATTGTAGAACATTTTTATGAAGTAAAAAAAATGTGCAAGTTCCCTATATTAGCATGAAATAAGGATAGATGCTGGCCACGTTCTTCGCGAATTAGGAAGTGTGAGGGGTCATACTAATATCTTACCCATATAATTTGATTTCTTAACCGTTTATACTTATAACTATTAGCATTATATTATCTTCTTGTGCTCATTATTAAATACAAAATATCAAAATTAAATTTAACTCATCTGTATAAATTGAATATACCTATTAAAATTAATGTAAGTTACACAAATTGTTTATATGTTTTGGATAACATAGGTTGTTAAATGATTTTGTAAACGAAACAGCAATATATTTAAAATGCTCTTGTATTTTTAACTGCTGGAATTAGGTAAAAAACTGTTTTCTGATAATCTAAAACATTTCTAGTTATTCGCCATTTGAATGAGCATATTTAGCATTTATTGCACTGAATTTTATTTATGTTACTGGTCTAAATATAAAAACTAAACATGACTAAAAACCAAATTCTGTTTACAAATGTTCATAAATTATTTCTGCGATTAATTCGTAATTCAAAATAAATAGTAAATCTACTGAATTCATTACTTAAAATTAATAAACATTATTTTGCCCTAGAAATTCCAACAGTCATTTATTTGAGAGAATTATAATTGATCGATTCTTCAACTATGAACCCTTTTTGTGAATATTTAGCAAACAGTTGAAAAAGCAGATCCGTATCTACAATTGGGAACCCCAGGACACCCGTATATTAAGGACGCAAATTTGGCTTGCCGCATAATCACAATTTATATTTTTTATCTTATTTACTAATTGCTGTTAGAATAATTTAGTTAGTTATTATGAATGAGCAATTCTAATTTAAACGTTTATGAGTGATAACTAAAGCTGGCCGAGGTGGCTAGAGTACAGCCACGGTCTTACGCTGGCGTCACACGTGCCGATTTAGAAGTGATTTACGCTGCAGTCTTATTTGAAAGGTTGATGCGTGAGGTTGTACCTATAAATTATACATAATATCAAACGCGCCAAAGGGTAAAAAACGACCGTACGCGGACACAGTGAATAAATTTATCGGTGAATTTCCAGATTTATTCTATGACGGATGCAAAATAATTTGTAAAGTTTGCAATCAAGACTTAATGTGCTGGCACAAAACAGATTGTCGTCGTCATATCAATACCGTGCAACATCAAAATAAAAAAAAATGGCATGCCTTTGACAACTCAGTTTATGTTTGATTTATTGTTAATGTTAATAGCCTGTAATATTCCACAACACATACTGGATAAACAACCATTTCGGGAGTTTTGGAATAAATACAATCCCCCAGGTGAACTTACCAAGTCGTACATCGTTACGTTAAATGTGGATTAAAAAATACACGGCTCTGGTTATGTATTGACGAGACGACAGATTGTAAAAAATATTCTATTTTAAATATTATAGTACGTGTACTGGACCCTCTTAAACCAACATTTCCACTTTTACTAGCTAGCAAAAGACTAACTGCGTGTACTGGCGAAATAATTACGCGTGTGGTGTTGGAGACATTCGAAAAATTTTAACTTTCAACAAGTCAAGTATTGATGTTTGTGACTGATGGTGCCGCGACAATGCGCGTGGTAGGCCGTTCTCTTCAAAGGGACAATTGTAGGTTTTTACATGTTACGTGTAAAGTGCATGCGTTACATCTTGTGGCAGAAACGATTCGAAAATGTTTTCCAGAGGTAGATGCATTAATAGCAAATACAAAAAAAGTATTTCTCAAATCTCCTAAACGGCTTCGAGCATTTCACAGACAGTGTCCTGGTATCCCTGAACCACCAGAGCCGATTCTTACACGTTGGGGAACGTGGTTGAAAGCGGCTTTTTATTATGCTGAATATTTTCAACAAATAAAAGCTGTGATACTACAGTTCAACCCTAACAAGGTTGCAGCTATTAGGGAAAGCCAGACAAGCTTTCAAGACGTTTCCCTTGAAACAGATTTAAAAACTATTAATAACAGTTATAGAGGACTACACGACGCAATAGTAAAATTGCAAAATAGTTCGTTGTCGTTAGTGGAATCGCTGCAAATAGTGGACGACCTAAATACACAGCTACAGGCTATAAATGACGCAAAAAATAATCGCGTTAGTGAAAAATTCGAGAGTGTATTACAGAAAGATCCTGATTTTAGCAAATTAAGACAAATTTGTGATGGTGCATCTACAACTTCGTTAAGTGAGTTCATAGATTGTTTTACTTATGCCTGTATTACATCCGTAGATGTCGAACGGACATTTTCAAAAGACAAACATATTTTTTCACCAAAGCGAACATCGCTGACGGAGACAGCTGTAGAAACATACCTGATGCTATTATACTATAGATCTTCCCCACTTTGTGATGACGACAACCAAACTACTTCATAAATCTGCTTAAAAGGGTGAGTTTTATACAAATTTTTATAAAATGTAACATTATTGTTAAAATTTATTTCCATTTATTGTACTTATTTAAGTATTATGATATGATGTAAACATATGAGTCATATGACGGCTCTGTCGGCCAGGTGACCTCGGCCAGCTTTAGTGATAACTATCGAGCCCTATTTAATAGACTAATTTCTTTAAATTGTATGTAACCCTTATTGGGGTCACCTTAGAAGAAATTGAGTGATTGTCAAGATGTGTCTAATATGAGAAGTGGAGTAAAACAGATAAGATCCTATCCGGCTCGGAAAATGGTTGTTTTATGGTTTTGGATGGCAGTTTCATGTTCCATTAATAGATACAAGCGAATACGAACTAAAGAGACCAGACTCTTTGAAATTCCCCAACAAACCTAACAGGTACATTGCTCTGAACTACGTTGGAACTAGGATCGCTTTGACTGAGTTTTAATCATTTCCTGATGATGCCAACTTCGATGGCAAAACGCGTGTCGAGTATTTCAGCGTTTGTGGAAATTACTTCAGTGCTAGTATCTTATCTATTATCAGCGTTGCTTGGCCCGTCCAACCTCCATCCTTGTCATTCTCCTATGTCGCTTTAGCCGTTGGTACGTGATTATTATTTTAAATATCTAAGTTGAAATGTTAAATATGAGTTTATTAACTGACTCGGTGGCATAATTAGCTGAAACGTGCGATGAAAGGGTGACTAGAAATATATCTATCGTAGCTGCAGGTTCGAACCACGCCACCGGCACTGGCAATGTCATGCCGCACAGTGGACGGAAACGCCAAAAAGCTGGCCAAAATTAAAAAAAATGAAGATTTTTTTTGAAATGGAAACGTTTTAAATCGTTGTAGTGGTACCCCTAGCATTAGAAACGACCGTTAATACCGGTCCGGGGTCACTACCTGAGCGAGGAAATTACTTATTGTGCGACCGTGCAGCGCGTCACTTCGGCAGCTCGCAACGCTTCAAAAATCGATAAATTTTGTCTGCAGCGTAAAAATTCTCAAAGTGCAGTTTTCTGTGTGATAAAAATGGATTCTGCATCAGAAAGTAAGTACAATTAAAATATCTCAGTATCAGATCAGTGTATTTATATGGTAATTAGTAAATAATTATCGAAGTGGAGTGCATTTTTGTACATGCAACGATTCATAAACTCCACAAAAAAAGCCATAAGTTACGCGGTTGGTGATGGTTGGTCTTGAAACTTATTGCAATGTGTTCAATGAACATTTTTTCGAAAGTGTATAAAAAATTAGCTGCATCCTTTTGCATCTTTGCGAGATATTGACCAAATTGTGCGCGAATGCACGGATGCATGCACATTCGTGCACGATAAAGTGGGATCCTTTTGAATGCGTTCTCAACTCATGCGTTCAAAGTCATTACACATTTTTATTCCGTTCCCCAAATCCTAATTTTCCCGAAACAAATGAAACATGAATTCGCTTCAATTCAATAATAATTGTTGAACTATGTATATATTTTTTACCGTAATTTTTTTTGAAATTCTATATGGGATTCTTCATCAGCGACCCAAAAAAACTGTATACAAAGTTTTGTAAAAATGCAGCGATAATTGGCGATTTTTTGTATGTTTTGGGGGGATTTCATGGCCGCCATTTTGTTTTTTTTCAAAATTCAACTTCGGATTCTTGATCAGCGACACAAGAAACCCTGTATGCACAATTTCAGTAAAATAGTTCAATACCTTTATATTTTGGCCAGCTTTTCGGTGTTTCCGTCCACTGTGTGCCGGTGGGAATGGTTGTATGCACGTTTTTTTCAAGGCTGTCTTGGCTTTGAATTCAGGTGTAGTCTAATTTCTATGGTGTTTATTATGAATATAATTTATAACCATTAATAAAATAATTGCCTACAGAAACTTTTTACTTAGGTCTCAGGAAGGAGGAGGGGTTAGTACAAGTACAAGTTGTAGTTCGCCTAGGGCGAAATTTGTTCTAATTACGGATGTGTGAAAAAGTGAAAGAAAACTGAAACATGATAATTTTAAACTAAATTTAGCTTTTCACATTTTCAAAAAACCCGCTATAACTCAAATTTTAATAATGGTGTAACTTTATAAAAAAGCAATATTTAGTGAAGAAATTTGAAACGTGCCAATATATTTGCCATCTGATTTAGAAAAAAAAAATGTTTTGCAAATATTTTACAAACTGTTCGAAAGATAACCTGATGAGGCACACAATTGTCTTTAATACTTTTTTTTTTCGATAATTTCAGTCGCATTTTTTTGCAAAACTTCTGCATTTGATGCCCTACAGTATCGCTTGACTTCAATACTGAGATATGACGTAACCTAAATTTCATCAGCTGCCATTGGCATCAGTAGTTCTAAAATGGCCGAAACTCCCTAATTCCCACAAATTTTGAGCAAAGTCATAGACTGCGTATAGATGACCTTCGAGCCCTCCTGAGTAAAAAATAATGTTAAAATATCTATTTTAGTTCTAAGATGATGTGAAGATAATTAATTTTGTCTAGGTAGGTCAAATATTTATAAAAATTTACTCAAAAAAGAAAAAAAAATCACGCAAATATTTTCAAAATTGTCTACAATTGTTTTCAAAAACAGCTTGCATTTTTTATTATTTCCACATAAGTCGCTCACGAAAAATGAATTTCGTTTATATTTACAACTTCCTCTTATGTGAACAAATAATATACAGGGTGGGGCAATAGTGCGGCCGATTTCGATATGTCGAGTTCTATGATAGCTAGAAACTTGATTTAAGAACATAAATAAACTAGACAAAAAGTCTATAACCGGAAGTTATTTTCTAATATATAGGGTGAGCCAAGACGATTCTACAGGGTCAACTAACATTTTTTTAAATGGAATGCCATATATACCGGGTGGCCCAGGGACTAGGGAACCCCCAGATTTTTCTACAATTTTTGAGATAGAAATTTGAAATTTGTAGGGATGAATCAAGACAAAAATTGTAATTTTTTGATCCACCCGCGCCAAAAAAAGTCACTTCCGGTTTAACCGGAAGTGACTCCAACTTTCTTATTTTAAATAGCACCCTGTATATTTAGGTGATTTTTCTGATGAATATTTAATTTCCCTTTATAAAGCTTTTTTCAGATTTAAAATCGGTTCATAAATAACCCAGACAATTACATTTGTTTGTTTCTTTTAAGAAGGCCATGAATCTAATAAACGGAATACATTATAAATAAAATAATTGTCAAAACTCGTTGTAAGGGTGTCTACCATCATTACTATTATGTAATTGTAATTATTTCTCGTATCGTTTATTTCTTTATTTACGTTTGTTTATTTATTTTTTTTCGATATGTTTATTTTTTACGTTTCGTACTACCATAACTTGCTTATTTTGAATAGCATCCTGTGTGTTTTATGTGGTGTTTTCTTCTCATCAAATTATTCTCTCCGATGATGTATGTATTTGTTATAATAATAGCGTTATTAATGCACAAAATGTCGAACATAAAATATTCCTGATACTGTTTTCACTCTTTTCCATGAGTAGGCTGTGTACTCGTATACCTAGGTACGTGAAAATGTAATTTTTAAGTGATCCAATTGTTTACACTTATCAAATTATACCTATTGTAGTATAATAATAATAGTAATAACAAAAAGCATAAATTTATTTAATAATTAAACATGTACATCTACCCTACCCGACAAAATGAACTATTCATTGCAAATAAAGAAACTAGAAAGTAAGTTTTGGAAGACCAGAGTTATAAACTAGAAAATAATGAAGAAATAGTGAGTACTATACATTGAACTAAAGTACAGAAACTTATAGAAACTGAACTAAATTAAGTGTTAATTAACTAAAACCTTATAAATTTTGTTCAAAATGGCCTCGGTTTGCTTGAATACAAGCACGAATTCTTTCTGAACGTTCTCTCATTACATTTCGTAAGTTTTGGGGATTTATGTTATTAATTGCCTGTCTCACTCTATCCTCGACATCTTCTCTAGTAGTCGGCTGCTGAGAATATACATTATTTTTGGATCATGAGTACCTATCCAGTGATCTCCAAAACGATTATTTAAATATCTTCTAACCTCAAGTGTATTATGGGGCGGAGCTCCATTCTGTTGGAAAAATAACATTCTTTCTCGAGCAATAGGTAAAACGTATTTTGCAAATAATTAAGTGAAATTTACAGAAAATGTTATTTAACATTTAATTTAGTTCAGTTTTTATAAGTTTCTGTACTTTAGTTCAATGTATAGTACTCACTATTTCTTCATTATTTTCTAGTTTATAACTCTGGTCTTCCAAAACTTACTTTCTAGTTTCTTTATTTACAATGAATAGTTCATTTTGTCGGGTAGGGTAGATGTACATGTTTAATTATTAAATAAATTTATGCTTTTTGTTATTACTATTATTATTATACTACAATAGGTATAATTTGATAAGTGTAAACAATTGGATCACTTAAAAATTACATTTTCACGTACCTAGGTATACGAGTACACAGCTACTCATGGAAAAGAGTGAAAACAGTATCAGGAATATTTTATGTTCGACATTTTGTGCATTAATAACGTTATTATTATAACAAATACATACATCATCGGAGAGAATAATTTGATGAGAAGAAAAACACCACATAAAACACACAGGATGCTATTCAAAATAAGCAAGTTATGGTAGTACGAAATGTAAAAAATAAACATATCGAAAAAAAATAAACAAACGTAAATAAAGAACGATATGAGAAATAATTACAATTATATAATAGTAATGATGGTAGACACCCTTACAACGAGTGTTGACAATTATTTTATTTATAATGTATTTCGTTTATTAGATTCATGGCCTTCTTAAAAGAAACAAACAAATGTAATTGTCTGGGTTATTTATGAACCGATTTTAAATCTGAAAAAAGCTTTATAAAGGGAAATTAAATATTCATCAGAAAAATCACCTAAATATACAGGGTGCTACTTAAAATAAGAAAGTTGGAGTCACTTCCGGTTAAACCGGAAGTGACTTTTTTTGGCGCGGGTGGATCAAAAAATTACAATTTTTGTCTTGATTCATCCCTACAAATTTCAAATTTCTATCTCAAAAATTGTAGAAAAATTTGGGGGGTTCCCTAGTCCCTGGGCCACCCGGTATATCAGAACATTTTTTGAAACCTCTTTCTGGCCTCCTTCCTCTCCTGTATTATTATTGACTCTCTCCCAACCACTTGGATGTAATGATTTTTTTCTGTTGAAATTATGTCATTTATACGTGTATATTAAAAGAATCACTAGTCACAATTATCGATTTTAAGAAAAAAATATGTTAGTACAAGTGGCTCCGTCGTCTAGAGGTAACGTACTTGCCTCGAAACCTCGGGGTCCCGGGTTCAATTCCCGGTCGAGGAACTGGGATTTTTTCGAAAAGAGAAATTAATCTCAGTATACTCGGATATTGGATGTGTGTCCGTTGTCTCCTAATGTGTAACCCTCTCCCGCACAAAGTCATTCCAGACCTTCAGGGATAAAGGGGGTTGTAACTACATGTGGTGTTATTATTATTATTATTATTATTATTATAAGTTATGAAACATCTGTGTGATGACACCCAGCCATTTTCACTTCCTAAGGGTGGCCACAAATAATTTTTAAATTTACAACTATTTGAACTGAATTTTCTCAATTTTTTTAAATGGAGCACCCTGTATATTTCTGGACGATGTGATGTAAAATTGAAGAACGAACATTTTTTGTACGTACATCCCTACAGCTATTTGTAACCATTTTCGATTTATTGAACAATAACTACAAAATTCAGCAATAAAAATTAAAATTTTTTTTTTGTAATTCAAGAGAAGATATTATAAAAAGTGCTCCTTCCACATGTTGGCATTTTTATTGACACACATTTCTATGCGTCTTTGGAATGAGATTCCTAATATTCATAAAATTGCCAGAGTGATACTTCTGAAAGCATTTATTATCCTTTCCTTCAAATTTTTAATTGTTGTTGTTTGATGTTTTTATGGGCATTATGTAACACGCTTATTATAATACCTTCTCTTGAATTATTTGAAAGATCCTCATTTTTAATTTTTATTGTTGAATTTTGCAGTTATTGTTCAATAAATCGAAAATGGTTACAAGTAGCTGTAGGGATGTACGTACAAAAAATGTTCGTTTTTCAATTCTACATCACATCTTCCAACAATATACAGGGAACTCAATAAATTGAAAATGTACACAAAAAACCATAAGAATGTACGTACATAAAATGTTGGTTTTTCAATTCCACATCACATCGTCCAAAAATATACAGGGTGTTTCATTTGAAAAAAAAATTTAGAAAATTCAGTTCAAAAAGTTGTAAATTTAAAAAATCCTTTTTGGCCACCCTGTATACTTTTATGAAGTGAAAGTGACTGAGTGTCATGACTAAAGCTGCAAATCGTTTCTGTGTATCATGTTCGTAGAATACAGATGTACTTACTGTCGCCGGCATTCACCTTGACCGCGAAACTCTTTCTCCTATCCAGTCTATTATTAACTTTCGAGTTGTGTACACGTTAAGTCACTTGGGCGTATTGTATATTGTTTTTGTGTTTTTATTTTATTTGCTGTACTGTATTGTTGATATTAATTTAATAATAAAGCATGGCAGACGTACACAGAGGTAGAAAACGGCCATTTGCTGACAAGGTGAATAAATTCGTAGGTGAATTCCCGGATTTATTCTATGAGGGTGCTAAAATAATTTGTAAAGTGTGCGAGGAAGATTTTATGTGCTGGGATAAGCGTGATTGTGGACTTAAATAGTGTACACCATAAAAATAGCGTGCCTTCGACAACACAGCTTAAGTTTGATTTATTATTAATGCTGATTGCCTGTGGTGTTCCGCTGCACATACTCGATAAACAACCATTTTGAGAGTTCTGAAATAAATACAATGTCCAGGTGAAGTTACCACGTCGCACAACGTTATGTAACTATCTACCAACTGTAATGGTAAAAAAGATGAAATGTGAATTAAAGAATACACGGCTGTGGTTATCTGTTAATGAGACAACAGATTGTAAAAAAAATCTATTTTAAATGTTATAGTACGAGTACTGGACCCGCTTAAACCGACAGTTCCACTGTTACTAGCTAGCAAAAGACTAAGTCAATGTATTAGCGAAACAATTACCAGGGTGGTGCTGGAGACGTTAGAAAAATTTGAACTGTCAAAAAAGTCAAGTGTTGATGTTTGTGACTGATGGCGCCGTGACAATGCGTTCGGTAGGCCGTTCTTTGCAAGAACAAGGTTGTACGTTTATACATGTTACGTGTAAAGTGCATGCTTTACATATTGTGGCAGAAACTATTCGAAAAGGTTTTCCAGAGATGGATGCATTAATAGCAAGTACAAAAAAAGTGTCTTGGTATTCCTGAAACACCACAGCCCATTCTTACACGTTGGGGAATATGGTTGCAGGCAGCTTTTTATTATGCTGAATATTTCCAACAAATAAAAGCTGTGATACTACAATTTAATCCAGATGAGGCTGCAGCTATTAAGGAAAACCAGACAAAATTCGAAGATATTTCCGTTGAAACAGCTTTAAAAAATATTGCGAAGAACTATAAACCATTACATGAAAGCATACAAAAATTAGAAAACAATGCGTTGTCGTTAGCGGAGTCACTGCAAATAGTGGACGAAGCAAATCTACTGCTACACGCTATAGGTGACGCAATAAATGAGCGCGTTAAAGAGAAGTTCGCAAGTGTGTTAAATAAAGACACCGGTTTTACCAAATTAAGACAAATATGTGATGGTGCAGCCCCAGATCCGTTAAGTGTATTCAAAGACTATTTTACGTATGCAGTATATGTCGAACGGTCGTTTTCAAAATATAAGAATATATTTTCACCAAAGCGAACATCACTCATGGAGACAACCATAGAAACATACCTGATGCTGCAAAATGGCTACACATCTTCTCCAGTTTGTGATAAGCAAGCTAGTTCATCAAGCTAGTTAAGGGGTAAGTTTTACATACATTGTTATAAATTGTAACAGTTTATTGTTTCTCGTATTAGTTAATTTCGCATACGCCACTGTCCCACAGAACATTTTTGACAGCCGTAATCATGACATAGATGTGTATGGTACTAACATATTTTTTTCTTAAAATCGATAGTTGTGATTGTATTGATATTTTTAGTATACACGCCTAAATGGTATAATTAAAAAAAAATCATTACATCCAAGTGGTTGGGAGAAAGTCAATAATAATACAGGAGTGAAACGAGGCCACAAAGAGGTTTCATAAATGTTCTGATATATATGGCATTTCATTTAAAAAAAAGTTACTTGACCCTGTAGAATTGTCTTGGCTCACCCTGTATATTCGAACATAATTTTCGGTTACAGACTTTTCTGTTTAGTTTACTTATGTTTTTAAATCAACGTTCTAACTATCATAGAACTTGAGATATCGAAGTCGGACGCACTATTGCCCCACCCTGTCTAAGTACATTTGTCAAATCTCACCTTGAAAAGTAACAGACAATTTTCGTGTTTTATTTTCCAGGTCATCCAACTTAATTTCAGATTCTTCATTTTTTGTAGTCGATTTCAATTTTCTTCGACATAAATTTAGCATATGCCTGTCTTGCTGTTTTAGGTACTTCCGACAATCTTGGATTGTATTCTGAAAATAAAAAGAATAATGACACATTTTTCCTATAGTCATAATTTTACCTTACCCAACAATTTTTCATCATCCAGTGTGACAGCAGGTTGTACATTACTTAAAATGTACTTTCTTAAACTCTGCCTCCTTTGTTTGCTAAACTCTAGTTCCTGCGCAGACCCAATAGGATCACTAGCTAGCGTATTTTTTCGAACCAATGCATTCCAGTCCTTCTTTTTAGTTTTGAAAGTTGCCCTTTTACCGATTACCTTTGCGATTTGTCCAAAAACATTTTTAGGCTCACTGGACGGTTGTGACATTTCTTGAACTAATCCCTCAACTATTCCTATGTGGAAGTCTTTGAGTAATCGCCTTTCCATTACCTTTCCTTTTTTGCCAGATACTAGATAAAAAACCGATCGTAAACATTTTATTAACGGAAGTTTTTTGTGAAAATTGATATATTTGTATCTAAAAATATTTTAATAATAAAAGTTAAATATTCTTACAAATTAAAATATTTTGATAGAATAAAACATTTTACTTTTATTATTATGATTGATTATCACAAAGTAACGGCTTCCACCATTAATTTTTTTAAATATTTTGAATTATTTGATCACTATGTTAATAATTTTTACTGCTGGTGAATTAATTCATGCGATTCAAAACAACTACGATATAACTAACCAGCCTATAACATCCTTGTAAAAAAAAGGTATCGATTTCAAATTTTGGGATGTTGTATGGTTGAATACGGTGCATAGTTTGATTGCTTCAAGATCTAATTTTCATTTCTGGTTTAACCGGAAACAGTATAAAATTCGTTAATTTTAATGGAATACCCTGTATGTTATTCAAAATTTAGATTGCCCAGGAAATTATAGGTCCAAAACATGTCGCATACCCTATATCTATCTTTGACAGTTTTCGAGAAAATGACGCTTGAAAATGTTATATTAATCATAAATTATTTCATTTTCACATGAAACAAATGAATGTAGGAACAAATCTGTTATGGTTATTTAAGTTTTTTGGTGAGTAAAATGTGATAAAGTCATAAAAATTTCATTTCTGGCTGAACCGGAAGTACTACGAAAAGTGATTTTCAGGCTCAAATTACTTCGATATTTTTAATGGAACACCCTGTATTGAACCTTAAATTTACATTCTACTAACGTTTCTGGATATTTTTTGTTTCTGGTGTTCCCTGTAGAGGGATGGGTCACTTTATGGTTGATAATATAATTCAAATTTGTACAGATGTTATGTTTTTAAATGTAGGGGTTTTCCAAGCTAGTAAATTATATTGTGGTGTGATTTTTATTAGCAGCAGTTTATCTGAATAAGTCTAATAACGGAGAATTATTTAAATCTATTTGGTCGTTTAATATGTTGTAATTTTTATTCCTATTTAATTTATTAATTTCTAACACTTCTAACAAATTAAGTTTTTTACTTTTCCCACAAATATGTAATATTTTAGGTTGATGGTTGTCAGTTATTGTATGACCAGAATCTGTTAGATGTTTATAAAAGTTGGAATGTTGTTTTTGTGTGTGAATATGTTCTCTATATCTTACTCCGAACGATCTCCCTGTTTGGCCTACATATGAGGCGTTACATTCTGGGCAATCTAATCGATATACACCACATTTTTTAGAGATATCAGTTTTTTTGTTTTGCATTGAAAAGATATCTGCCTATATTTTTGTTAGAACTAAAAGATGTTTTAATATTAAATTTGGAAAAAGTATTGCTAATTGAATAGGAGAGTCGACCTGAATATGAAATGTATGTTTGAACTTTTTCCTCGTTAATAGTGGGATAAAGTACTTTCAAGAGGGACTTATTTTGTTTTTTTATAGATTAAATTGTTGATTATATTTTGAGGGTACCCGTTATTATGTGCAATAAGTCTTATTGTGTCTAATTCTTCTTTTAAATCTGTCTCAGATAGAGCTTTCAGCTTCCCTCTATCTGTTGCACGTGCTATCGTATTCATCCAATTGCCGAACGCGATCAGAGTTCCTCAACTTCACTGATCGATTATCGGAAATTAAACGGATGACCATACCTTCACACTTCCAAAATGCAAAAATATATGTGGTGCTCCATTTAAGACAATGTTACCTGAACAGCCAGAATATTTTGGGAAATCCTGTAAATGCGAAAATAATTTCCCGAAATGTTCCTTCCTCCCTAGTTTAACCTTGTTTTTGAATGAAATTATTAATTATAATAGGAAGAAAATAATTGAAGACCCCGTTAAAGTTGGAGTTTCAGAAACTAAGATCAAATTTTAGTTACACCAAATTTAAATATGATGCATCCGTTTACCTTGTACGTCCTGAGATTTGATTTTAGGTGTCACCATGCCATTTTTTTCGTAAAATATCAATAAGTTCATAGCGTAAAGTTGATATATCTTGCCTTACTTCCATGACATCATCTTCGGTGATTCCAAATTCGTCCCTCTTCCTTTGCTCTGCCGTAACGTACCTACGAACGAGTAGTTTCATAACAAGTTCGTGTCTTTCTCGAGCTTGTTCTCTAGATTTTTTCTAAAAACGATGTAATGGTTATAAATTGTTATAATTGAATAGCATGAAGCTAGTTAAGTTCTTTAATACGATAATTCTATTCTACATTCATATAAGAACAAGAAAGTCATTTAAACTTTTTTCTAAAAATGAAGTAGATAATAATTTTATTACAACTGAATTTTTCTTAACACTGACGTAGTTTTCCACGAATCACCAAAACACTATATACTGCACTCGACGCGCATTTCACCAACCAAGTTGACATCATCTGTAGATGATTAAAACTTCAGTTTTAATCATCTCCAGATGATGCCAATTTAGTTGGCGAAACTCGCGTTGAGTGCAGTATATAGTGTTTTGGTGTTTCGTGGAAAACTACGTCAGTGTTATCATCACATCAAAGGTTCCAACCCACTCCTGAATTTTTCTTGAATCTCAGGCCAAATACTCCACTCTTTGTTAATACCTACTTTAAAACTACGAGTGTTTCTTGTTCCTTTACTGCACCCTAAAGTTCTAAAAATGTTCTTTGGTGTAGGCAAAATATTAAAGGGTGGTGGAAGAGTGTCGCCATCCTCGAAATAATTTACCCAAAGTCTACTTCTTGCAAACTTCCATTCCGTATCAGATCTCTCCTAAAATAACATAAATGGTACTTATAATACAAATAGCCAAAAATCTTCTTATATAGAGAGGCTTCTTTTACAATTTTAATTCTATGAAATAGCTTATATTTATTTGTGTCAAATATATCTTGTGAACAATTAATTTCCATAAATATTTAATTTAATATTGTCACGAAAAACAATTTCTTAGCATGAGTAATAACACTTGATAAATCACTCACAAATAACAGAAAAAGCAGTGGACTCAAAATGGATCCTTGTGGTACTCCAGAAGTTGGTGTATTTGAGCCAAAACCATTAATTTTTACAAGCATTATCCTATTTGTTAGATAATTAATAGGTTCATTATTATGTAGCTAATATCAAACATTTTCAATTTTGAGATGTGTAAGTAATGGTCTAATTTATCAAAATATCGGTATATAGTGAGCGCAACCGATATCGTGACAGGACGTCCGGGGTAAGACGTTACGGAACGCAGAGCCGGATTTAACTGTATTGTTCACCTGTTTCCTTTTTCAAAATAGGTTTTGTGCTCGGTTTAGCTAGCAACAATTTAACAATTGCACAAAAAAGTAAGTTGATGCACATTGTTTTATGGTTTTCAAAATGTCTGCTTGATACTTATTAGTTGGTTCATGATTTAATTTTATTATTTCATCTGTGTTCAAAATTGAAGATATGAAATGAAATAATAAAATTAAATCATGACCCAACTAATAAGTATCAAGCAGACACTTTAAAAACCATAAAACAATGTGCATCAATTATCTCACCAGATCAAATATACAAATTCAAAATAATGAATCCCTCACCGCCATTATTCTCAAGATTCATAAAGAAAGTATACCTTTTAGACCGGTCGTATCCTATGTAAATGCCCCATCGTTTAAACTATGCAAGGAATTAAATATCTTATTACCTATTCTTTTCAATTTATATAAAAAGTCAAAAATCTTATAGTTCCTAGCAACGCAAAATTAGGTTTGTTCGACGTAAAAAATCTTTTTCGTCAATCCCTTTGCAGGCATTATTTAAAATAACAGACAAACTTATAAATAACTCCAATATTGACAGTGACATCAAAAACCAACTAAATTTAATGATTAAAAATTGTACTAACTAAAATTATTTTAAATTTAATGGGGAAATTTATAAATTATTAGACGGATTAACAATGGGTTCACCCATTACTCCCTTACTAGCTGAATGTTTTATGCCCGATTTTGAAAATGTACTACTTTAATACAAAAAACGTTTTAGTTGAAAACATAATTTTCTGGACCTGTTATGTATATGATGTGTTTTACATTTGGAACGGTATAGAAAGGCCGTTAAATAAATTCGTAGATTTTCTAAATTCACTTAATTAAAAAAATTCAATTCACATTAGAAATGGAAAATGACGAGACCTTTTAGACATTAATATAAAAATATCATCAATAGCTTAGAGTTTGACATTTATCGTAAACCTACTTGCACAGACACAGTAATTCATAGTAAATCTAAATAATAATTGCAAATAAAAATGACACCATTCCACAGCAACATACATCATCTATTAACATTTCCATTAAGTGATGAAGATTTTAAAAAAAGAAGTTAATGTAATTAAAGAAATTGCGAAAAACAATGGCTATAAAGAAAGCCTAATAGATAATCTAATAAAAAACAAACAAAAGAAAAATGTCCGTGAAGAGTTTTATGCCGGTTCTTCACAGGGATGTAATAAGAGATATAAATGTATTAATTATAGGTCTCAGATCAGCAATAGAATTAGTAATAAACTTAATAAACCGGGATGTAGAACAATCTCAATAAATAAAAATAATTTAGATAAAATGTTAATTAATAATAAAGACAAAACTGAAGAGTTACAAAAAACAGGAGTATATGAGTTAAAATGTAGTGACTGCGATGCTATATGCATTGGACAAACTGGACGAAATGTAAAAAAAACGATTCGAGGAACACAAGAAATTTATTGTATAAAATGTATACAGCACGTGCATGTCAACCCATTGCATAGAAAACAGTCATTTTATAAATATAAATAATGTTAAATTACACCATTCAAAAAGAAAGGAAAGAAACTTGATCTATTAGAACAATTAGAAATAAGTAATACTGTTAAAAATAATAAAAATTTAACTAATGAACAACAAATTTTTACCGGTCACCATATTTTAGAAAAAATAATTTAGATTCAAAGAATAAGTTATGTCTAACTTATAAAAGCATATTTTACAACAGTTTTATAGTAAGTACCAGATGTATTTATATAAGCAATGAACACAAATTTTACTGTTCAGTATTCCCTGTAATGTTGACAAAGGCATGAAAAGCCAAAACACGTGTAGAGTTTCTAATAATTTTTTTTTGAAACATTAAAAAGCAAACTTTCTTCATATATTTAAAATATTTAATAATGTTTCACAAAAGAGCCGACCCCAGAATCAATTCAGTGCATTAATATTTATTACATTAGGATTTAATAAGATTTATAATTACTTTTGAGGCTTTCTAAGGGCTACCTTGACAACGAAAAAATGCAGAAACACGTGTGGATGTTTTAAAGTTTTGAAGTGATTGTTCAACTGATGAGTACTTCTGTTTTATTTATTTTTGATTTTACTGACCATAGTAGTTAGAATTAAAAAAAAAAACATTATTGAGTCAGTCGCACTGAACATAATGTGCATATTATCTTTTTTATAATCCAAGTTTCAGCGTTTTGGCAAATAGCCGGAAAATAATTGTTTAAAAAGATATATGTTATACATATCTGTGATAAGTTTTGTAAAAGTTAGAAAATAATAATCAGCAAAAAATGTTTTCATTCTGGGCTGGAACGTACAGTACACAGTACTGCCTTATTTTAGTTCTTGCTCCTGATCTATTCCATCCTAGATCCAATTCCTTAGCTTCGCTACGCTGATGAGGGGCAATAACTCCGAAACACGTGTCCGTAGCTGCATAATTGTTTCTTTTTGGGGGATATGGCACTAAACCTTCTTTGTTTTATTTTGAACCCCAATAAATCTATCTTGTTACATATAATGTCTTCGGTAGCAGCTGATTTGCTTGATTTCAATTTCTTTCTTGACTGTTTGAAACTGTCAGTTGTTATTTTTATATTGGCACTCATATTATCATTATTATATTCTGTCTAATGTTTCCGGTTTCCTGACTGAAAATGTTGAGCATAAGCATTGGCAATATATCAGTGGCTGTTTGTCCTTTATGTAAGTTTTTTGGGAAATATTTATATTTTCTTTGATTTGATAAGAATCCAATAAATGTTAGGATTTTCAGGATTGTTGGCAATTCATTTAAAATGTAGTTGTCATACGCACACTTAATTTCAGTTTTTATAAGGCGTCTGAACTCATCAATCATCATGTTTATGTTTATAAAACTGGTTATTAGTGGATTTTAAATTTTTTTCTGCATTTATCTTTCAAATTATTTTTTTATTATTATAGTTTTGTTATACAAGGTTATTCATTACAAATTAGCCACCCCTTATCATCATTATTATTGCCTATAGGAAAAAAGTTTTACATAAAAGTTGTGCGGTTATGACTGAATTTTGTTAAAATACTATCAAAAGTACAGTAGCGTGCAGATTTCAGGAGATACAAGAAATAATATTTTTAAAATTGGATACCCTGTATATTATTAAATTCTTAGAATGATCCTTTGTTCCTGATTTCAAAAATGTACCATATGTTACCCCTACCATACCGTTTTTGAGTTATTAAACGTCGAATATCTTAGTTAAACTAGTTACTGTAAATATGGAAAAGTTAACATTATTGAAGTGGGCTATGAAAATGACAACTATTATTTTCGATAAGTGACATTTCTTTAATGAAATATTCAAAATGGTTTACAGTGAAGAAGAAAAAAGTCAAAATATTTACTTGTTATATGCAAAATAACAAAAATAAACGTGCAGCAAAAAAGAGCATATAGGTTGTATCCAAATCGCCAGGACCATCAGAAAATACGTTCAAAAATGTTTGCCGAAAGGGGAATAATACCTCCAGTTTTAGTAGAAAAAAGCATGTAATTCAAACAAACCACAAAGAACAGTTAGATATACTGCTTCATTTCGAAGGTAAGCCCATCCATATTTATTCGCGAGCAGACTTTTTTCAAACATTGTATTATTTTTTAGAAAATTCTGAATGTAGTATAAACAATGCAGTCGATCAATTAGGTAAAAGTTATTACAAAATCCAACGTACGTTAAAAAATAAAAGCTACAGACCATATAAAATTTTACCCGTACCAGTTTTAACAGCGACTCATAAAAGAAAAAGGTTGGACTTTTGCCGCCAGATGATTCAAAAGTCGGATGAAGATTTCGATTTTTTTACTAAAATATTATGGACTGATGAATCATCATTTTCTACGGCAGGAGTTTTTAATAGGAAAAATTGAAGGTCGTGGGAAAACGAGCACAACAGAAAAAGATTGGTAAAACAAATAAAAAAAGCAGGAAGAGAAACTGTTAGCATTTGGTGTGGAATTTTCAGAAACAAAATTGTTGGGCCTACATTTTATGATTATACTTTAACTGGAGTTACCTATCTGGAAATACTTATCTCAGAAGCAGAAAATATTCTTTTGCAGAATTTTCCGGAAGCCGAACTTGATATGATTTGGATGCAGGATGGGGCAACTCCGCATAATGTCCTATCCGTTCGAGATCATTTGAATAATGTATTCCCAATATGGATAGCGAATAATGAACCTATTAAATGGCCACCTAACAGTCCGGATTTGACTCCTATGGATTCATTTGTTGGAGATTTCTAAAAGACATGGTCAACAATAATAATAATATTAGTATTCAAGTCATTAAAGACAGGATTCGACTTGAAATAAACAATCTGAATGTAAATAATGAAGACATTTCCGGTGCAATTATAAATATATGAAGACGTTATCAATTATGCATTGAAAATAATGGTGGACACATCGAACATCTTTTATGAGTTATCATTTATTTATATTTAAATTTCCTAAATAAATCTTTGTTATCTATTTTGTATAAATATTTGGTTTTTTTCTTCCTCACTGTAAACCATTTTGATTATGTCATTAAAGAAATGTCACTTATCAACACTTATAATAGTTATCATTTTCATAGCTCACTTTAATAATGTTAACTTTTCCATATTTACAGTAACTAGTTGAACTAAGATATTCGACGTTTAATAACTCAAAAATGGTGTAGGGGTAACATATTATTTTTGTACCCCCTGAAATCTGCACGCTACTGTACTTTTGATATCATTTTAACAAAATTCAGTCATAACCACACAACTTTTATTTAAAACGTTTTCAATAGGCAATAATAACGATGATAAGGGGTGGGTAATTTATAATGGATAACCCTGTACCAATATGAATATTTAATGTATATTTTAACCGTTTTAACCGACGTAAGTCAATATTTTGTAACATTTATCGTAAAATTTTTTAATAGTTAGATTAATGTCCTTAGTTTCATATAACAAATTTCAATCTGTTTCGAGAAAAAAATGTATACACCTAAGTCAAGAAACTTTAGCTAACACTAAAGTTGTAAATATATACTAAGAGTGAGATTCCATTATTGGTATTTTACCAAATACATACCATATGTACAATATAAAAGTTCCATGTTACTTACAGATATTATTTGGTAGGAATTTGACATCATGGCGATTAACATGTTCAGTAAAACAATTATATTAATAACTGAATATGATCCAAACATAAGAAGCGCCCAAAATCTTGTAAATCCTTTGATACCTGTTAGTTCGAAAGACATCAAATCAACCAGTCCAAAACTAGCCCAAAATAACGATTGAGAAGTTTCGAACAAACTGAAATATGAAACGAATTATTTATTTTTATTATTAAATAATGAATCAGTAGTGTAAACTAACGTATGATTAATTTATTCTGGAAAAATCTAGAAGCATAAAATTTGAATAAAATGGTAAGCAAATCGGAAAGCAAAAACCGAACAGTTTTATAAATAATATTTTGTTATTGCTATAACATTGTATTAAAAAAATAAACCGATATTAATGACCGCATCAAAAGGTTTATGTACGGAGTGTCCCAAATTGGTGGAAATTGACATATTTCACGCATTTGTCCATTAGATGGAGAAACGCTGATCGCACATTTTCGAGGCCAATTTTCAAGGCAAATTGATTGATGTAAAGTTCACTTCGTTATCTCTTTTCGAGATATAGGCCAGGCCAAAACTGATTTGTGTGTAGGTCCTATAACTTTCTTATTTGTGGATATTCTCTCAAAAGGTAAAGACTTTCTAAAGGCATTTTCTACGCAGACTAAGATTTTGAAGAAAAGTTGTGAAATGTACCGTACCTAGGGCATTTCATTTATTTCAAATTTCACCTATTTATTACCAAAATTAATTACTTTATTATTTCTAAATTAAGATCATTAAACGTTAATTATTATTTCATTACAAAGAACCAGAATATAAATCGTATTATATTAGAAATCTCAGGGTTAAATAACATTTCATTTTAGGAGCAAAAGTGCACGGTTGAACGCACAATTTTAGTCAGTTATCAATATGTTAATGTAAACATAGAAATTCCAATGCACTACGCATACGTGACTGCAGTTTCTGTGTGTGGGCATCTGTTAGAAACGCATCAACATTTCAAGGGAAAATCGACTTTAAAGGTCGTGACGTCAGGGGATACAATTTATATAAAACACGGGTCCCGGCAGGACACGAGGTGATTGCTAGTCGATCATCCAGCTTGGGATTAATTCCGAGTTACCCTTTACGGTTTCTATCAGCTCAAGATTAATTTCTCTGAGTTAGCTGGAGGATTTATCCTTTACAGTTTACAACGAGGGAAGACACGGTGCATTTATTTTTCAAAGTCCATGAAGTGCAACTATTCCGGTATGCACAACCCGGGGCGACAAATTGAGGAAAGAGGGGGAGATGATGTGGACGAATCACTAGGTAAAGGTTAGACTATCTAACAGGGTTTTAGTATATTAGTTTATTCCAAATTCTAAATGATTAAAGTAATTTTTCATAAGTTTAAATATCGTAAAATAATATGTTTAGTTGAATCTCTGAAAATTAGAGTTCTATAAGATTAAATACGACTTTATGTTTTGGTTCTCTGGCAAAGGTAAATAAACTAAGTACTGTGGTACCAAGAAAGCACTTTAGTAGATAGGAAAGTTAATTAGGGTAACTTTGCAGTTTTAATTATTTTATTCATTTTAACTTAACTCGCTGTGATTGTGGGATTTTAATTCACTGGGTCGGATTTGCTAAATAAAATATGTGCAATCGGTTATTCGGTCATTAACCTGTACTTTAAAATAGGTCCGCTGTCTATTATCGACACCATATTTTGGGTCCGTCCCCGACCACCCTTCGGCGTTGTTTGTTGTGGTCATTTTGTGTCAATGCACACTAGGACCGATGCAAGACACACCGTAGGGAGGCCGGCTGTTTTAATTTACAAGGCTTTCGGCCGTCAGTTCATAACTGCGCTGTACTTGTTATTACGTATAATCAATTGATTAGGGTATTAGTCTAGATTTGTTGGGGTTGCCTGTTTCTTGACTGTTTAACTACGCCAATTGGTAGAGAGCACTTCGCCTGATTTGGGTGATGTTCTAGTCAAAACTTCGAAGCAGTTGGGTTACATGTGTGATTCTAAGAATAATCAATCGATTAAGGTATTACTCTAGATTTGTTGGAGTTGCCTGTTTCTTGACTGTTTAACTACGCCGATTGGTAGAGAGCACTTCGCCTGATTTGGGTGATGTTCTAGTCAAAACTTCGAAACAGTTGGGTTACATGTGTGATTCTAAGAAACCTCGAGGTGGCCATGTTCGCGAGTCATGCAGGGAAATTTCCCGTACAGCAGATATGTATTTACGCTTACTTCAGACTCCGACAGTCAAATTTAGACGGACATTTCTGTCACTTAACATTGTTTGTTTTGCACATGTTTTATATTGGCAAGTCCGGCACAGGTATTGATGTAATTACATCACAGCATTGCTTTGTGTCTCTTCAGGACCTGAACAAGTTATCAGGCGATTGCCACATCAATTATTATATTCGACTATAAAACAGTGGTTATTTTCCACTAACTTTGTATTTCATTATCAGGCGATTGCCACGACAATTGTTAATTAATGCAACATATCAGAGAATTTCTCGCAACAATAAATGTATAAACATATATTTGTTTTCTTCTTACATATTTTCAAAACGTTACCTAACATGTACAGGGTGAGATTAGCCTCACTCGACTTAACAAACTCAGTGCTCTAAAATAAACAGCAAAACCATAAAATCAAAAATGAAAACGGTTTTCTCAACAAGGCAATAGTGGCTTGGTCTCACAAACAATAGTGCATAAAAGGTTCCTCCTAAGATGGAATAATTACTAGGAAACTATGAGAGTTTTCTAAAGGTATAAGTATCAAGTATTAAATTTAATTCACAAAGTAACAAATAGCTAGTATTATCAAACTTTATATAAAAGAACCTGGGTAAACCATAAACGGGGTAGAACATAGATTGGGGAAATAATAATTTGAGGTTACTACGCACACAACGTAATTTGGGTCCTAATTTATAGAAAAATAGACGATCACGTAAATGGCCAAAAGTATTGTTTGTCTTTCCCTAAAAAGAAGAATAAATAATACAAAACATACAAGGGGGGGGTTGGGGTGATTCAGTTGTTTCTACGATACGTTGATTTTGCTATATACACCAAATTCCACTTTCATTAAATGGACACGTAGTTGACTATGATCTCTAAAAATTGTTATTTTTCATGGTTTTCGTAAATATATAATTTGCTATAGTTATATCTAATAATAACAATGAGAATTTTTAATATAAAAAGGTATACTCGTTGAAAAAACAGTTGAATTTTTCTATTATGCCTTGAAATTTTTTAAAACGTGTCTTGATTAAAATGATTTAAAAAATTCATGTTTATTATTATTTACATTCATTTAGATCATTGTTTTTTTTTTGTTTCAAACATAGATGTCAAGTGGGTGAAACACGTCAATTCTCATCAAATTGGGACACCGTGATTAAAGACTCCATAAGACTTTTATTTAAACAGTAAATATTATTTAAATACATTTTTTAGTTTAATTATTTACTTGTCTTACAAATAGCTTTAAGAAGATACAACCAGAGTGTCTAGGTATTGTGTCGTGATGCAGAAAGTTTTTTCTTTTAATACAGCATTGGAAACAACTTTTAAATGTAAACCCATTTTCAAAATTGAAAAATTGTTCAATCATAACAATTATGTTGACAAAAATATTTACAAGAACATTAACAGAAGTCGACGACTTTGTCGGTAGTAAATAGAGACTGGAATAAAGCGATAAATTCCATAAACGACTTTTTACGTAGATATAATATTATAATGTAGATATAATATTATACACCTAATGAGACATTGCCAAACTACAGAATTATTCTGTGCTCAAACAGTATGAGATGATAAAATATTTTAATTAGGTCCTATGCAAAAAATCTGTTTCCTTTATAAAAAATGGGAACAAATAATTAGAGGTTTTATTAAGTAATTGGACGGCTTGCAACATAAAAACAATTACTTACTGACCGTCATCTTGAGGGGAAATGCTTGTTACTATTGAGAGTCTAATAGCAATGCGAATGTACATATAAAGATAGATCGCGCGCTTGTGAGGACGCTTGGCTATCACGTTTACGCCCACTGACTCATAATGAAAATAAATAAATACAATCTAAATACATAGTACTTATAAAACGTCTATGTGGATAACACGTACATACGTAAACAGTGTGAAATTAAGATTGAGTTTTCACCAGGTACCTAATTTAAATTTATAAATCCCTGTTAAAATTTTTCTGTTAGTAATATCGAAAATTCGGTCTCGGTAAGGTGCATGTCGATAGTACTTTCTCATACTCATATTCAATTTGGCATGAAAAAAAAAATACATTATTTTAATTAAAAACATCATTTTGATTTATTTTACTTATTTATATAAAATAAATAAAATAAATTAAACAAATAACACAAATAAGATAAATAACACTAATACGATAAATAACATAAATAAGACAAACAAGACAAATGCGACAAATAAGATAAATAAGATAATTAAAATAAATAAGATAAATAATATGAATGACATAAATCAGATAAACAAAAATCAGATAAACAAAATAAACACGATAAACAAACAAAACAAATAAGACAAAAAACAAATGAGACAAATGAGATAAATGAAATGAAATAAATGGGAAATATGAAATGAGAAATGAGGCAAATGAAACCTATGAGACACGTGAGACAAATGAGAAAAGTGAGGCAAATGAGACAAATAAAATAAATGAGACAAGTGAGACAAATTAGGGAAATGAGACAAATGGGTTAAACGAGACAAATGAGACAAATAAAATATATGAGATAAGTGAGACAAATACGACAAATAAGATAAACAATACAAAGGAAATAAATAAAACAAACAAGATAAATAGGAGAAAAAAATAAACGAGATATGTCGGACAAACGAGATAAATAGGATAAATAGATAAATAGGATAAGTAGGAAAATAAGATAAACGAATCAAACGATACAAATGAGACAAACGAGAAAAATGATATTTGTTGCCCGCTATTCAATCAGGATTTAGATCTAACTATAGTACAGCTACAGCATTAAGTAAAGTCACGACCGATATTGTGAGGGGTCTGAACAGATCGGAGGCATCTTGCATGGTCTTGCTAGACTATAGCAAGGCATTTGATCTGTTAGACCATGAACTTATCATTGCTAAACTGAGCTATTATGGGTTTTCCGAGACAGTTTGCATGTGGTTTACAAGCTATTTGACTGATAGAACTCAAATTGTTGAAGTAGAGGGATTTAGATCAAATCCTGTTGTTATTAGACAAGGAGTCCCACAGGGTAGCATACTGGGTCCTACATTATTTAGCTTGTACACTGCAAGCTTACCTGATGTTATAAATCACTGTGCTATACATCTTTATGCAGATGATACGCAGCTTATAAAAACATTTGAACCAACAGAAGCTAGTTATGCTCTAGAGGAAGTTAATGCAGATTTAGGCAGAATGTTTAATTGGTCAGAGGAACATGGGCTACGCTTAAATGCTTCGAAGAGCTACTTCTTAATAATAGGTACTAAGGTTTAATAAATAAAGTTAATTTATATAATTTTACCACCTTGCACATAAATGGAATAGAAATACCTCGTAAGGATTCAGCTCGAAATCTAGGAGTCGTATTTGATGCAAATTAAATTACGAGGAACATGTTACTAATAAAATAAGGGTCATTTATATGAAACTTAAATCACTGTATAAATTTAAATTTATTTTCTCTGACAGAATCAAGTACAAGCTAGTGGAATCGCTTCTTTATCCACATATCGACTACTGCATAACAGTCTATTACAGTTATTTAACTGCAGAATTTAAAAAATAAAATGCAACTAGCTCAGAATTCATGTGTTCGTTTTGCATATGGTATTAGTAAATTTAATCATATAACACCTACTTATAATGTAAATTCCATCCTAAAAAATCGAGTTCTGGTGACTACTACTTTTTGGTGTGTTTCTATTCAAAATGTATGCAAGCAAAAAACCTGAATATTTGTATGACTATGTAATACCCAGACAAGAACTGCACAATTTAAATCTGCGAAATATAGTAAGATTCGCCATATCTAGGCACAATAGCAAGAAATTTGAGTATTGCTTTGCATATTTAGTTGTTAATTTGTTCAATAAAAGTGATTTTTATAATATGATGCAAAATAGATCAATAAGTAGGATTTACAAAGAAAAATATACTAAATACGCAAAAAAAGCATGCAGCATTAGTTGTATATTGTATGTATATTTCTGTTTTTTGTTTTTTTTTCTCACTTCATTTTTGTTTGTTATCTGTTACAGAGTGATGAAAACATTAGAACTAAGTAGTTTCTTGTAACGGAGTATGTGGTTGCATGGAAGAACGTATATACGAATGTCACCTTTTTGTGTTTGTATAATGTTTTTGTACGTATATATAATTCACAATAAATATTTTTCTATTCTATTCTATTCTATTCTATATAAACGAGATAAATGAGAAACGAAACAAACGAGGTAAAATAAATAATATAATTTATTTCCCACATATTTCAGATTGGATGTGATGTGAAAGTGACAGATATTAATTTTTTTAATTGAATGAAATTAATTTTAAACTGTTTTTCTCAGTAACGGTTAATCTGACGAGAAATTTTCAGGAGTTCTTTTCGACAAATTTCCTCATTCTGAACAATTTTTATTTGAAACATTTTTTGAATTGACGCAATTTTTGTCTGGCCCCCCTACAGACGTGCCCTCCCTGGCGCACCAATTTCACTGATAATCAATAGGGTTCTTCCCTGGACCACCCAGATAGTATATGTAAAGTTTCAAATCCCTACCTTAAGACGTGTTTGAGATAATGGTAGTAGAAAAATGACCGACTCACAGATACACGGACACACAGGCAGCATGCGGGTTCAGATAAATTTTCTAATTTCGAGCCTCAAATCGTCCATCTTCATTATAAACTGGAATTCGATTTTTTGCACGACGCCATTACTGGCAATATAAATAGATGAGAAAGTAAAATTAAAACAAATAATTCATCTTAAGGGGCCTAGTCGGGAAAAAGCTTCGGATAGCTGTGTCACTCTCTAGAAAGTTTTTATACATGCGCCGCTGAATAATTTTGCTCTTGACTATACCTTCACTGGACGTTTTATTCACCGACTTCATTGAGGTGCGATTCCCGATAGAGGTAACACTTCCTTGCTCCATTTTTAGTGACAAAGATACTTATTTAGAAAATTCATTTTAACCAAATGGTACGGAATAAAAGTTTGAAACTTGCTGAGCATAATTATGAAGATTCATCCTAGACGACATGTATGAATTTTACCTTGAATTTTACCGATTGATATCATAATTCAGGAGCTAATTACGTCCAAATTTCACTTATATTTACAGTATAAATTTTCCTTACATAAAGTGAAAATTAATTAAAATAGATATACATGTACCCTCTAGTACACTTTCAACTATTGATCCTCCAAATTTGGTGTAATTTGACCAATTCGTATGGAAGAAATAAATTTTGAAAAATTACCTTACAAACACTGGTTCGATTAGCCCTCTTAAATACCATATACAGCTCGTTTGCTAAGGGAGCTACACCCCAATAAAGGATTAAGGGGGAAACCATTATTTTATAAATATCTCAAAAACTGTTGAACATATTCTAATATACTTTTATATGATGATTAGTTCACCAAATACCTTTGATTACATTGTACTTTGGCTTATGTAAAATAAACAGAGGCGTCTCGTCTGGGGGTTCTTGACGATTTTTTATCAATAATTTTTTCTCTGATAGAAATTTCATCAAATCAATAGGAGATTGAGAATCTACAGACAATAATACATAAATGATGTACTCTCAGTCAGAGTCGATAAGATGCATCGTTTTCGAGGAAATTTGATTTAAAGTAGATTGGGCCCACGTATTAGTGTTCATTATGAAGTATAATAAAATAAGAACAACTACATTAAAAAATGGTATTTAATTTAAGCAATAATAACATCATAGAAAACAGCAAAACGGTAATGAAATCTTTAAAAACAGTGGTGTATACACACAGCAGCATTTACACTTGATAAATCTCGCTTATAAGCGGCTTTGCAGGAATTAGCACTACTTGAGGCTTATTTCATTGAGCTCATCTAAATGAGCGAATTGATCGCAATGAACCTTGTTACATAGTGTAATAAATAAGGTTCACTGCGATCAGTCCGCTTAAAGAAATATGCCTCTGGTATCTAACAGATCTAACATCAGTTGGAGGTTCATTCACAAATGTATATACATATATAAAAAAAGAAATACTGATACTTACTTCGCATATCTCCTCCAAATCGTACAAGCTTTATCATTGTTATCATAGTCAGGTAATCCGCTGGGCAAATGGTAACATTTGTTTTTTTCCAGTTCTGCGTAATACCACAATAATTGATTAAGGCCTAAAAATTGTAATGGTAAATGAAATATCCCTTAATATTTTGGAGAGATTGTGTTTTGGATTTTTGATTGATTATTGTAAACACTATTGCAATGACCCCTAGCAGTAAAAAAACAATTATTATTGTATAAATTATTATATATTTAATTTTTTATCAATTAATTTATTAACGCCCTTATCTAGTGACTATGACTGATATGTTTTACTATAATTTTTAAAATGTGTAGCTGATGAGGGGCAATAACTCCGAAACACGTGTCCATAGCTGCATAATTGTTTCTTTTTGGGGGATATGGTACTAAACCTTCTTTGATAAATAGATATATTCCTTTATATGGAAAAACTGCAAGCCAATACAAATTACGTTTATTTCGTTCGTCATTACAATATGCTGATATCAATAAAAACAACAGTTAAGCAATTTTATTGAAATTTTTACAAAAAAAAGGTACTTAAATTTAATAAAGAAATGTTTAAAATTTCAGCAAAAACTCTAACGTCATCTTGGTTTTTGCTATGGTTTTTATGTAAGAAAACAATACCACTTCGAAGGTTTCTTCTTAAAATGAATAAATTCTTGTTAGCTCTGCGCTTACATTTCTGTCGAAAACATTATCCACAATGCCTGGAGTTAGAATATCTGTTATAACTGTTTGTATATAACTGTTGCAACTATTTTTCAGGCTGACGTTCATGCCATTGAGCTGTGTGTACGAAGGCTGGAATATATGCATCTTACACGCAGATCAATAAAAATTTTCTCAGATAGCCAAGCAGCTATAAAAGCTCTTGGCTCCTACCGGTGTAACTCCAAAACGGTATGGAACTGTCAGAAAGCTCTAAATCATTTGAGCAAGAACAACAAAGTGACTCTGGTCTGGATACCCGGCCACTCTGGTATGGAAGGTAACGAAATAGCGGACTTCTTAGCCAGAGACGGAGCGGGATCACGATTCATCGGACCAGAACCAATACTTGGCATATCCTCAAGTACTGCCAAGATGGCTATCTCAACCTGGGCTGAAAGGCAAACTCTCCAGTATTGGCAGGAGTTACCAGGATTAGTTCATTCGAAGGCGTTTATAAAATACCCTTTGAAATCAAGAGCTAAGAAACTTTTAGAGTTAAACAGGGTAAACCTGAAAACTCTAACAGGCCTATATACCGGGCACTGCCGACTAAACTATCATCTGCATAAACTCGGCCTAGCGGAAAACGCCGAGTGCCGCCTATGCCTGGAGGATGATGAGAAGGCAGACCACATCTTATGCACCTGTCCCGCTGTGGAGAGGATCCGATTCTCAATATTTGGCAAAGTGCAACTGCTGCCAGAGGATCTGGACACATTCTCACCCAATAAAGTTATCAGTTTCATTAAGAGACTGAACTTATTGGGTGAAATATAATTAGGCGTGAGCCACAATAGGCCTGCTGATCGCCGCAGTGGAGGGTCTACTGAGACCCACTCACAACAAACCTAACCTAACCTAACCTAACTGTTTTACACCAAAAATTTTTTCTGGAATTAATTCATGAAACAGTTGGATAAATGTAATGTACCAAATTTGATATTCATGAATTTCTTTGTGAACTTATTAACGGATTAGAGCATGTTCTATTTTTCGTCAATTTTTACATGAATTCCGGGCGTACCACTGGTGAAAAGTGAGGTTATGGTTAGTTCGAAGTTCGAGGTATTGTTATTTGTTTTGCTATTTGAGTGCATTATTATTAATGTAACAATCAGCGTATTTTTGCATTTTTGTTATTATAAAATAGCAATAAAATGAGACATCACTAAATAACCCATCACTCAACCTCAAAAAAAATACTATTTATTTGTGTTATTGGTAATACTTGAAAATTGGTCACAGAGTCAAAGAAATTCATCAGTTTCATGATTAGTGTAAAACGAAATCCTTTTGTGAAGAAGTCCTTGAAGAAATTCATGGAAAAATTCATGAATTTATTGATAAATAAAGTGTAAAACACGTATTAGAATATCTTTGTTGCAAAACTCCAAACTTTTACAGTAAGTCGATGGACTCAAAATAAAATAGAAACTCTTATAAATATTTGGTCAATAATACATATTTTTATTAAAGGAGTTACATCCTTTCAAAGATGGAGGAAAAAAAAACATTGTGTGTGCTGTATCTCAGAATCCGTAACAGTTACGTATGTCAAAATTTAGAGATTACTTTTTGTTCAGAATCTTACGATGTCACCGCTTTCGCAAAAATGAACCTCAAGTGTCTGATTGCATTGTAAGTTTCTTTTATTATGAAATGAAATGAAATGAAAATTTATTTAGAACAAATACATTCCAAATACATCATAGTGAACTCAAAAAAGAAAAAGTCACGTATTCCAGGTTCTATGCTATATAATGATATATCCGTAACTTCACCAAACCTAATAGTCAATGCCTTTGCTAAACATTTTAAAAGTGTATTTCTTCCACTTGATAAACAAAGCTGTCTAGATAACCTTAACTTGCTCGAATTAGGGAAGATAAACAATTCATTTACACTAAATGAAATTTCGGAAAACCAAATTGTAAACGCTGCTAAAAAACTGAAAAGCAAGTTATCAAGTGAGCCTGACAATATCCCTTCCCTAGTGATTAAAGATTGTATTCAATGTTTTATATTACCATTAAAGTTTATTTTTAATTTAATCTTAAAATCATGCACTTTTCCTGATCTATGGAAGCTGTCTCGTGTCTGTCCAGTTCATAAATCTGATTCAGTTGCAGATATCACAAATTATAGACCAATTGTTCTAATTTCTGTTTTTTCCAAACTGTTAGAAATCATTTTATCGGATACACTTTCTGCACATGTGAAACCTGCACTCTCCGAACAGCAACATGGTTTTGTGAAAACGCGCAACACAACGTCTAATCTATGTTCATTCACGCAATATGTTTCCGAATCTCTTGACAGTAGGCATCAGGTGGATGTTATATACACAGATTTTAGTAAAGCATTCGATCGTGTATCACATGTAAAATTGCTCCAAAAACTAAATGAATATGATGTTTCCAATAATATTTTGCGATTGTTGTGGTCCTATCTAACCAACCGACAGCTTTTCGTAGAATATGAAGGTGCCAAATCTAATACATTTGTAACTAGTTCAGGAGTCCCTCAGGGATCCAATCTTGGACCACTTTTGTTTGTCATTTTTGTAAACAATATTTGCGATCACATAATTTTTTCTAAATTATTATTCGCCGACGACTTAAAATTTTTTTAACCAAGTCAATACCATTACTGATTGTCTTCAATTGCAAAAAGATTTGACCTCCTTAAATGACTGGTGTATTGAGAACAAACTATCGCTTAATATTAAAAAATGCAAAATACTGTCTTTTACTCGCAAGGTTAGTGTCATTCCATTCGATTACCACATCAATGGTGCTTTGCTTATTCGTGTTTCAGAAACAAAGGATCTTGGGGTTACTTTTGACAAAGGACTCTCTTTCTCGCTTCACATCAATAACATTGTATTAGATGCACTCAAAATGTTAGGTTTTGTTATAAGAAATAGCAGGGAGTTTTCCTCTGTCAAGGTAATTAGCAGTCTATATATAGCCCTTGTGAGGAGTAAACGGGAATATGGCAGTACTATTTGGAATCCCTACCATGAAAAGTATATAGCTCTAATTGAAAATGTCCAAAGAAGATTTTTGAAATTCTTGTTCTATAAAATTCACGGTATTTACCCTGAAAGAAACTATGATTATAATCTCATCCTGGAGGAGTTTCATTTTATTTCTCTTCGAAAAAGGCGAGAGATGGGATATTTACTATTCCTTTATAAAATTTTACATAACATTATTGACTCTCCCTATTTGCTAAGATGCATATTTTTCAATGTACCTCGTATTTGCTCAAGGGGAAATAACACATTTCATATTAAAGTATCAAATTCCTTTCATCACTTTCATTTGCCCTATTACTTCAATGTTATAGTTATAACGATTTGCAAACTGTCGATATTTTTTCTGCTAGTTTGATCCAATTTAAAAACAAAATTTCCAATTTACTTCCAAATTAACCATATACCTTGTTATAATAATTTTCATAATTTCCATTCGCATAATGCATGCTAACGTACTGTAGAGTATTTTCATTTTATTTTCATTTTCATTCCTTTATCTGTAATTTATTAGTTTAAGACTTTCTTTCTAAGTTAACCTACATTTATATATTTATCATGTACTCCTATAAATGGCCACTTGGCTGCTGGATGTAATTAACTAAATAAAAATAAACTAAATAAATAAATAAAATAGTAACAAACAAATAATGCAAACGCATTAAAATATAGAAAATATGGAGAACAAAAAAATGTCATAAAAAATAATAAATGAAAAATAAAAACATATGCTGTTATTACTAATTAAACATGGCATAAAGAAAACTGCAACAAAAAATTGTGTAAGCAAAATTTATAAAAGTAATAATTGTTTTCCATGAAAATTATTGTCATGGAACTATCCCATAAGCCAAGGTTTGTTAGTGACAGCAATTTAGTTGAGTATATATTTTTATATTCATGTAATTTCTGTACAGCTGTTTTAATTTATAAAATAAATTTTATACATTTAATAATTTTAATAAAAAATATTTAATATCGTGTTTTTGTTATTTGCTATCTACTTCTTACATTTCTTATAGAAAATTGTTTCCGTACTAACAACACTGAAATATGCTCTGATTTTCTATATAAGGTCCATTTTCATAATAAATTTTAAATCTCACTTTAAATAAAGTCACTTTAAATACATTGAGTTTTAAATGCATTCGTCAACATTTAAAAGAACTTTAACTTTAAAGTAAATTATGAAAACAGGGGTAAGTTACGATATTTTAGTTATTCTTTTTTACAATATTTGACGGTAATGATTGTGTTGACAAAAAACCAAGCACCTCATTAATCCTGAAGAAGACAATAAATATTGTCGAAACGTCGACTTAATGAGAAATTGAGATTTTTTTTACATTTTTATCTACTTTAATTCCGACAAAAAAACCATCAATATATTGAGTAGTGCTGGATATAAATCTTTCATTGAATCAATATTTCAGCCTAAACATTTAACCTCTTCCTTACATTCTACTTTTTGATTTAAAAAAATTATAAACACTTTTTTATTACTTGTCTAATTTTCACTTTATTTATTATTTTACAACTAGTTTCATCCTATTCGGACATTTTCAAGTAAACTAAATTATACACAGATTTTACTTTCATTTAAATATAAGTAGTAGTAGCTACTTATTTTACTAGGCAAGTAGGCCACAATGGGCCCTCTTTACCTAGGGACCTACAGTTTAGCGTGGACTCTGAACCACGATCCTCGACTGTCAACTAACCCACCTCCTGGGCCTGCCCGCCTGCACCGCTAGCAGAGTGGCAAACCTCCTGGGTAGGTCTCTTCAACCCTCCACCCGGGCTCGCCTCTCCGCCTGCATCAGGCGTGCGGCCTTCCCGGGATTGTCCGTTGACAGTCTACCGACTGTTAGACGAGCTATCGTTCATCCATCCAATTGCCGGACTCAATCAGTGCTGCTTAACTTCACTGATCGAATATCGGAAATTAAACAGATGTCCATACCTCATCCCCTTCATTTAAATATAAACTGAACTGAATAGAAGGGTGGGTCACTTTATGCTTGATAATATAATTCAAATTTGTACAGATGTTATGTTTTTAAATGTAGGGGTTTTTTTTTCAAGATAGTAAATTATATTATGGTGTGATTTTTATTAGCGGCAGGTTATCTGAATAAGTTTAATAACGGAGAATTATTTAAATCTATTTGGTCGTTTAATATGTTGTAATTTTTTTTCTATTTAATTTATTAATTTCTAGCACTTCTAATAAATTAAGTTTTTTACTTTTCCCACAAATATGTAATATTATAGGTTGATGGTCGTCAGTTATTGTATGACCAGAATCTGTTAGATGTTTATAAAAGTTGTAATGTTGTTTTTGTGTGTGAATATGTTCTCTATATCTTACTCCGAACGATCTACCTGTTTGACCTACATATGAGGCATTACATTCTGGGCAATCTAACCGATATACACCACATTGTTTAGAGATATCAGTTTTTTGTTTTGCATTGGAAAAGATATCTGCCTATATTTTTGTTAGAACTAAAAGATATTTTAATATTAAATTTAGAAAAAGTATTGCTAATTGAATCGGAGAGTTGACCTAATTATGGTAATGAAATGTATGTTTGAACTTTTTTCTCGATAATAATGGGATAAAGTTCTTTCAAGAGGGACTTATTTGGTTTTTTATAGATTAGATTGTTGATTATATTTTGAGGGTACCCATTATTATGTGCTATAAGTCTTATTGTGTCTAATTCTTTTAAATCTGTCTCAGATAGAGGTAAGCTGAGGGCTCGGTGTGTCATGGATTGATATGCGGCTAATTTGTGGGAGAGAGGGTTATATTAATTAAAGGGTATAGTGGCGTCTGTAAAAGTTGGTTTGCGGTAAATATTATAGGAAAATGATATTTTATGTCTTTTTTATAGTTAAGTCGAGAAAGTTTATCGATTTATTATCGTTCTCTGTTTCTAAGGTAAAAGATATATTATTATGTGTCTTATTGATAAAATCGAGGAGTATTTTTAATTGTCTGTCTGTCCCTTTAAAACCTATTAGGATTTCATCAACGTACCTGTACCAAAAGATAATATGTTTTTTTGATATTGGAGAATCCAATATAGTTTTTTCAAGATTATCCATGAATATATCGGATAAAAGGGGGCTAAGTGGCGAACCCATATGAAGCCCTGTTTTTTGTATAAAGATGTCCTCATTAAATTTAAAGGGACAGACAGACAATTAAAAATACTCCTCGATTTTATCAATAACACACATAATAATATATCTTTTTACCTTAGAAACAGTGAACGATAATAAATCGATAAACTTTCTTGACTTAACTATAAAAAGACATAAAACATCATTTTCCTATAATACTTTTACAGACGCCACTATACCCTTTAATTCCTATAACCCTCTCTCCCACAAATTAGCCGCATATCAATCTATGACACACCGAGCCTTCAGCTTACCTCTATCTGAGACAGATTTAAAAGAAGAATTAGACACAATAAGACTTATAGCACATAATAACGGGTACCCTCAAAAATATAATCAACAATCTAATCTATAAAAAACAAAAATAAGTCTCTCTTGAAAAACTTTATCCCACTATTATCGAAAAAAAGTTCAAACATACTTTTCATTACCATATTCAGGTCAACTCTCCTATTCAATTAGCAATACTTTTTCCAAATTTAATATTAAAACATCTTTTAGTTCTAATAAAAATATAGGCAGATATCTTTTCAATGCAAAACAAAAAACTGATATCTCTAAACAATGTGGTGTATATCGGTTAGATTGCCCAGAATGTAATGCCTCATATGTAGGTCAAACAGGTAGATCGTTCGAGTAAGATATAGAGAACATATTCACACACAAAAACAACATTCCAACTTTTATAAACATCTAACAGATTCTGGTCATACAATAGCTGACGACTATCAACCTAAAATATTACATATTTGTGGGAAAAGTCAAAACTTAATTTATTTGAAGTGCTAGAAATTAATAAATTAAATATAAATAAGAATTACAATATATTAAACGACCAAATAGATTTAAATAATTCTCCGCTATTAAACTTATTCAGATAAACTGCTGCTAATAAAAAACACACCGTAATATAATTTACTATCTGTACAAATTTGAATTATATTATCAACCATAAAGTGACCCACCCTTCTATTCAGTTCAGTTTATATTTAAATGAAAGTAAAATCTGTGTATAATTTAGTTTACTTGAAAATGTCCGAATAGGATGAAACTAGTTGTAAAATAACAAATGAAGTGAAAATTAGACAAGTAATAAAAGTTGTTTTTAATTTTTTTAAATCAAAACGGATTTTCACAAAGTAACTTCATCTTCAATCAACTTTTTTATTCTACTTTTTGGCCATCCACAAATAATGAAATGGCATTTAAGACCCTCTGACGATCTTTGGTTGTACCAAATACAATAACTGACGACTTATTAAAGTTAATGTAAAGACAAGCAGTGATTTTACATTCAAAAGATCGCCTATATTCTGTAGCTGTTCAATGTTCGAGATGATATTTTAAATAACGATGGAAGTCGGATGTATATATTATAAATATCAATAGGGCTAGAATTGTCCCTAGAGGTGCACCGTGTGTTACATTATGATCATTTGATGTGTTGTCATTTATAATCTCACACTGCTTCCTGTAAGTTAGTTAAATTTATTGTTTCATTAGAACCGTAACAATTGAGTTTGGACATTTTGTGGTTCATGGTATCAAATGCTCTGCTGTAATCTAGAAAGAGAAGTATAGTGACATTGCCGTTATCCAATCTATTAATAATATCGTCAGTTATTTTTAGAGTTGCACACGTGGTACTATGATTTCCTCGAAAGCCAGATTGGCTTGTGGGTATAATTGAATTTGTTTGTATATAGTTGAATATTTGATTATTCACCAACCTTTCTAGAACTATCGACAGAGATGGCAGTATATTTATAGGCCTCAGATCTGCGTAGTCAATGGGCTTATTGATTTTATTTATCAGGAAAATTATATATTTCTTCCAGGCTTGCGGTTATTTTCCAGTTATTATTGCCGTATTGATGCAGTGCGTTCACAATAAAAGGAATAAATTCAATATAATCTGAACAACGTGGTTTTGCCAAAAACGCCCGGACACGTCGATTTGCAATTATTTTGAATTGACACATTTTGAGTCATACGGCAAGTCAGTGTCTCTTCCAGATATTCTAGAGGTGATATCAACTTTGTTATTTTAAATTTAACATCCTGTATTTTTGTACGGATTTGTATAGATGATGAAAAGATGTTTCCAAAGATGTAGTAAACACGTTTTTATTATGAATACTTTTTGTATTATTTACTTAAAACATGAGATATTTACTGCACGAACATAGTAAGCGTTCAATAGATTTTTAGTTTGTCAAAAAGTAATTGAAGTTTCCAATATCAGGTGTCTGTGAGTTCAAGTGACATTTATTTACCGACAAAATAAATTTAACGGAAAAAGATCTAATTGAGGTGCTTATGATGATTGGCAAGGTGATAGAGTTCGTACTCAACAGCAGGTATGTAACTTATTTAATGAAAATCATCCTGACCGTCCACCGACTAGCCAAAAGAAGAATGCAATTCTGCGAGCAAATACATGAAATGCGCAATGAAAATTTAAATTTAATAGAACATATTTTTTCTCATGAGGCTACTTTCTGCGTAAGTGGCCATGTAAATAGACAAAATTGCAGATACTCGTCGACAAAGAATCCTCATTAGATGCAAGTGGTTCACACACAATATCCTCAGAAAATTAATGTATGGGCAGGAATTGTCGGCAATCAAATTATTGGGCTTTATTTCTTTGAAGGAACACTAAACGGAGAACGCTATTTAGAGTTTCTTCAATTCGACCTTATTCGTGGTTTAGCTGTTCTGTTTCCCAACCCACAAGACCCTGACGTACCAAATGATATAATTTGGTTTCAACAAGACGGGGCACCTACTATGCGATTGCTATTCGTCCATGACGATGACCATGACCAGGACCATGGCGACGGCCATGACCATGACCATGACCATGACCATGACCATGGCGATGACCATGACCATGACCATGACGATGACCATGACGTTAACCATGACGACGACCATGACGATGACCATGACGATGACTATGACGATAATGAAGAAGATGACGATAACGATGACAATGTCAATGACAATGATAATGACAAACACAAACACTAACACTTACACTAAGACAAACATTAAGACAAACAAAGATAGACGCAAAGACAAATGCAAAGACAAACACAAATACAAACACTAACAATAAGACAAACACTAAGACAAACACAAAGAAACACTAATACTAAGACAAACACAGACAAACACCATGACGATGGCCATGGCGATGACCGTGACTATGACGACGACGATGACGGCGATGGTAACGGTGACCGTGACGATGACGATGACCATGACCATGACGTTGACCATGAAGATGACCATGACGATGACGATGACCATGACGATGACTATGACCATGAACATAACCATGACCATGACCATGACGATGACGGTGATCCATGACTATGACCAAGACCATGAACATGTCCATGACCTTGACGATGGTCATGACGATGACCCATGACTATTACTATGACCATGATCATGACCATGACCATGGCGATGACCGTGACGATGACCATGTCGATCACCATGACCATGACCATAACCATGACCATGACCATGACAATGACCATGATAATAACCATGACCATGACCATGACCAAGTGTCAAGTGTCACATGAACATGAACATGTACAAGAACATGACCATGACCATGACCGCTGTACACTGTATACTGTACATTGTACACTGTACACTATATACTGTACACTGTACACTACCATGACCATGAACACGACGCTCGATATTCTACACTCTACACTGTACACTCCACACTGTACACTGTACACTTTACGCTGTACACTGTACACTGTATACTCTACACTGTACACTTTACATGGTACACTTTACACTTTGCACTCTACACTTGACACGTGTTACGTGTCACGTGTCTCGGGTCACGCGTCAAGTGTACAGTGTAAAGTATACAGTGTGCAGTGTGGAGTGTACAGTGTACTCTGTACTGTGTACGGTGTATGGTGTACAGTGTAGAGTGTGGAATGTAGAGTATCGAGCGTCGTGGTCATGGTTAAGTGTACAGTGTAAAGTATACAGTGTACAGTGTAAAGTGTAAATTGTACAAGTGTCAAGTGTCGAGCGTCAAGTGTACAGTGTAAAGTGTAAAGTATACAGTGTACAATGTATAGTGTGAAGTGTAAAGTGTATAGTGTAAAGTGCTCACTATACAGTGTACAGTGACCATGACCGTGACAATGACCATGACCATGACCATGACAATGACCATGACCTTGACCATGACAATAACAATGACAATGACCATGACCATGACGATGTACGGTGTACTGTGTACGGTGCACGATGTACGGTGTACGATGTACGGTGTACAGTGTACAGTGTACAGCGGTTATGGTCATGGTTATGTTCATGTTCATGTATAGTGTATAGTGTACAGTGTACAGTATACAATGTAGAGTGCAGTGTACAGCGGTTATGGTCATGGTCATATTCATGTTCATGTTCATGTATAGTGTATAGTGTACAGTATACAGTGTACAGTGTACGGTGAGCAGTGTACGGTGTACGGTGTAGTGTGTACAGTGTACAGCGGTCATGGTCATGTTCATGTTCATGTATAGTGAATAGTGTACAGTATACAGGGTACAATGTACAGTGTACGGTGTACGGTGTACGAAGTACACCGTATACCTTACACCTTACATCGTACACCATACACCGTACACCGTACACTGTACACTGTATACTGTACACTATACACTATACATGAACATGGACATGAACATGACCATGACCGCTGTACACTGTACACTGTACACTGTACACTGTACACCGTACACCGTACATCGTACACCGTACACTGTACACTGAACACTACCATGACCATGAACTCGATGCTCGACGCTCGATATTCTACACCTTACGCTCCACACTCCACACTGTACACTTTACACTGTATACTGTACACAGTACGCTGCACACTGTATACACTGTACACTGTACACTGGACAATTAACACTGTACACTTGACACTTGTACAATGTACCCTGTACACTTTAAACTTTACACTGGACACTGTACACTTTACCATGACCACGAAAATGACGCTCGACGCTAGATACTCTACACTCCACACTGTACACCGTACACTGTACACTGTACACCGTGCACTGTATATTGTATACTTTACACTTTACACTGTACACTTTACACTGTACACTTTACACTGTACACTTTACACTGTACACTGAACACTGTACACTGTGCACTGTACACACTTGACACTTGTACAGTGTACTGTGTACGGTGTACTCTGTACGGCGTACAGTGTGGAGTGTGACCACGACCATGACCATGACCATGGCCCTGACCATGACCATGACAATGACCTTGCCCGTGTACGTGTACGGTGTACGTGTACGGTGTACGGTGTACGGTGCACGGTGTACAGTGTACGGTGTTCAGTGGTCATGGTCATGTTCATGTTCATGTATAGTGTTTAGTGTACAGTATACAGTGTACAGTGTACGGTGTACAGTGTACAGCGGTCATGGTCGTGGTCATGTTCATGTTCATATTCATGTATAGTGTATAGTGTACAGTATACAGTGTACAGTGTACAGTGCACGGTGTACCGTGTACGATGTCCGGTGTACGGTGTACGGTGTACAGTGTACAGCGGTCATGGTTATGTTCGTGTTCATGTTCATGTTCATGTCTAGTGTACAGTGTACAGTGTACAGTGTACAGTGTACGGTCGTCATTTCTAGGTGCAACCTTCCCCAATAGAGGGATTGATCTAATCTCTTTAGATTTTTTCTTATGGTTTTATTTAAAATCCAAAGTCTATGTGAACCGACCTAATAACCTTAATGACTTAGAAGAGAGAATACGCCAGGACATCCGACTAATCTCGCCAGAAATGATTTACAATGTCCAACGAGAAATTGTTATTCGAATTCAAAAATTTATTGAACTAAACGGGCAACACATTGAACATATATTAACTCAGAAACATTTTTTTAGACAGTTAGTGCAGTAAGTTTGTAAAAATGATGTTGTCTTTTATTTCCATAGTCTACTTTGTAAATCATTATTTTTTTTCGTAGCATTTCGATAAAACGCAATATTCACTTTAAAATCTTATAAAACCATCACTCTGCATAATTTCCATGACAAATATGGAATTTTCGGAAAGGGGAAATAATGGACTTTTCAACTGTAACAAAATATATAGGGTGTTCCATTTGAAATAACAAAGTTGCCCTATTCCCGAAAATACGGTTTGTCATTTCCGGTTCAACCGAAACTGAGCAAAAAGGACGGATACTCAGGAAAAAACTTATCAAAATTAGAAGAAGACTGGCGAAAACCGCATTTCATTATCTCAACTAGTTTAAAAGTTATATAGGTTTAAAAAGGGTCAAAATATAATGGGGAACCCGGTATTTAAAATCTCTGAAAGTTCTGCAACATTTTTTTAGGTTTCATCATCTCATAGGTTAATTTGATCAGAAATATTGTGGTTTCCACAGTATTTGTATCTAAAACTAAATCTGTATTAATAACTGCTATTATGTTAATTAAAGTACTACTAAAATTGTTTATTCCAGTAGGTTCATTATTTATATTCTTAAAATTCGGTATAATGCCATTACCATCTTTACATATATACTTCTCTCTAATTGAAATACATAAAAACGTCAGTAGTTTTGATACCCACTCTGATTTACATAACTATAGTACAAGATCTGCAAATTTACTAAGGATGCCTCGTTTTAGGCTGAAAAAGTCTGAAAGTAATTCATTAAATTTTAATTTGTATAATAAACTACCCCCCAAAGTAAAGTCACTAAATTTAAATCGTTTTAAAAACAATGTTAGAAGTATTATATTAAAATATTGTTTTTATTCAACTGAAGATTATTTACGGGCATCACTCTAATAAACAAGAAATTGATAAATAATAATAGATGATAAAAGATTACCCATTTAAAATCGCATTGTATTTATTATATTGATGTGGAGCAGAACTACCCGATATTTAGTTTAAATTTGTTAATTAGTTTAATTTTGTTTTATGTGTGTTCATAGGTGTATGTGTATATACGTGTGTATATGTATGCGTGTGTATATGTGTATATATGTGTGTATATGTATGTATGTATGTATGTATGTATGTATGTGTGTATGTATGTATATGTGTGTATATGTTGCATGCATGTGTGTGATATATATATATATATATATATATATATATATATATATATATATATATATATATATATATATATATATATATATATATATATATATATATATATATATATATGTGTGTGTGTGTGTGTGTATGTGTGTGCGTGCGTGCGTGCGTGCGTGTGTGCGTGTGTGCGTGCGTGCGTGCGTGCGTGCGTGCGTGCGTGCTTGCGTGTGTGTGTGTGTGTGCATATGTATATGTATGTGCATATGTATATGTATGTGCATATGTGTGTATGTTTGTATGTATGTTTGTATGTACACTGGTTTGGCATGTATGTGTTTTTATGTATTTATACAGATATACTATATACATTATAGCTTATGTATTTATATTTGTGTTTTGTATATTTATATTTATATATATCAACCCTGAATGATCTAAAAAAATGTTCTTTTTTTAACTATAAGATTTTGTGCTCTGACTTGCTACAAATGTACAAACCTGTATATAATGTGGTTAAATAAACGATATCTATCTATCTATCTATAACTGATAGACCATATGCCTTAAAAAAAAATTGATACTACCAATAATAATTATATTTATTAAATTAATGTTTGTATTGCCCACCAATAAAATTTCAGAACAGTGAATCTTAGTAAATGAAATGAAAGAAATATTTTAAATTCAAGAAATTGACAACAGGTGTCTCCAGAGTTAAAAAAATAATGATAATCGATTACGTTTACTTACCACATCCAAAGGCAACTAGAACGAGTGTGTAAATAAAGAAAAAACTTGACAATGTCGATAATCATCCTTCCAAGTGATATCTGAAGAGGTCCTAAATGTGGGTTTACGCTGAATATGTGTACCAGCTTCAGGAAGCTAAAAAACATATTTTGTATTTTTAATAATAGCACATAAGGACATAAGGTGAAAATAGTCTATTTCACGCTATAATTTATCATCCCAGTATTTTTTATAGGCTACAAAACAGAAGGAAATATGATCTAAAATTTCTAAAAAAAAAAAAACAGTAATAAGTATCGTTGGCAAATCGGTCCGCAAGTCATGGGCGGTGCCAGGTAGAGAAATATCCAAATACGTAAGCGAGACTTGTTTAACTATTTTAGCAAAGACTAACATTTGATTTAAGTCCATTGTTATGCCTCGTGTTGTGTACAACGTAATTTATTCCTCTCCGTTGTATTATTGATAATTTTATTTGTTGTATTTTATTCTTGATATTAATTTAATAATAAAATATGTTAGACCTGTCCAAGGGTAAAAAACGGCCATATGTTGAAAAGGTGAATAAAATTATCAGTGAATTCCCAATTCCAATTTAATCAGGTTTATTTCCTATTTTATATACATCATACATTACGGCTACGTTTTATTTTATTTATTTCATATATAAATATATAAAAGCAAACAAACAATAAGACAATTTACAGAGAACATGTGGGTAATTGTATGTACACAGGAAAAATTCCAAAGAACTTGCTCAAAATAATGATTTTTTTATTTTGAAAATAAAAATTGACCTTACGTCCGCGGAGGGGTTGGAGTAGGGAAGGCATGTCTACGCATTGTAAGGCGTGAATTCCCAGAATTATTCTATAATGGTGCTATAATAGATTGTGTGCGAGACAGACCTGATGTGCTGGGACAAACGTGATTGTAAACGTCACGTAAGTTCTGTGCAACATAAAACTAAAAAAAAAAATGACGTGCCTTCGACAACACAGTTTATGTTCCATTTACTTTTAATTGCCTGTGATGTTCCGCTGCACATACTCGATAAACAACCATTTCAGGAGTTCTGGATTAAATACAATCCCAAGGTGACGTTACCAAGTTGCACAACGTTGCGTAACTATCTCAGTTAATCTAAGTAGTTTTACGTTTACGGAGGCCATATCAAATAAAATTATGCTTTTATTTATATAGTGTAACTGTAAAACTACTTAGATCAGCTGAGATCTTAGATAGAAAGAACCCACATATTTTAAATAAGGTCAAATATGTACTAAAAATTACACGGCAGTGGTTATGTCACAGAATACTTATCGCTAGGTGCTCTGTGGTTATGTGTTGATGAGATGACATTGAAAAAAAAAATCTATTTTAAATGTTATAGTACGAGTACTGCACCCTCTTAAATCGACATTTCCACTGTTACTAGCTAGCAAAAGACTAATTGAGTGTACTGGCCAAACAATTACGCGGGTGGTGCTGGAGACGTTAGAATAATTTGACCTGTCAAAAAAGTCAAGTGTTGATGTTTGTGACCGATGATGCCGCTACAATGCGTTTGGTAGGCCGTTCTCTTCAAGAACACGGTTGTAGGTTGGTACATGTTACGTGTAAAGTGCATGCTTTACACCTTGTGTTTTTTGCGAACAAATAAAATGTTTTTATAGTGCAGACTTATAAGAATGAATAAAGTTTTTAATTTTTTTATAATCCGAAAAAGGTAATTTCTTATAGATTTCATATTTTTAAATTGCCTGTTTCAAATCACAATTTACTGGTTAGTTCTTTAAATTTTATGAAAACCGAAAAAAAATTAACCTAACAGAAAAAATTAAATACTAACAAGAGACCAGAAGATGCGTACTAAGCAGGAGGTAGAGTTATGTTTAACGAAACTTATCCTTAACATCCACCAATTTTCTAAACTATGGTTAGCCGAATTGAATCTAAATTTAGGGAATATGGCCACGTGAAACATTTATTTACCTAAATCCGGACGGCTATCAGCAAGTGAAGACATTTAGGCCATTGTGCTGTTGTCAGTTCAAAAGAACCCTTACTCTTCGATTAGAGAATTACAGGCAGATAGGAAGAAGAGGGAGTATCGAATGGCCAGCTAGATTACCGAATCTGATTCCGTTGAATTATTTTCTATGGGTTACTTAAAAAGCAAAGTTTAAACTGTATACGTTTTTTCATGATATGTAAATAATAATATAACATATAAATAAATAATATAAAATATGCAAACTGCATTAGATAAAATTAGATATAAATTATGTAGTTTGGTTGATCTATTTAAGAAAATTCTTATTGCACGAGAAATGTGTACTTACGCCAACACCCGAATGCAACTTCTTTCTTGGTAAATGAAATAAAATTAATCATAAAACAAAACACTGTTTATTGAGATAACACACCTTAGTACTCAGTTATTAATTTCCCACCCTTATTTGACGATAGTGGCGTGTCATTTAAAATATTTGTGGAACTGATGTTGTCTAGTGTGAATGTAATGTGTTTTTAAGTTGAACGGTGATCAGTTCAATTAGACAAAATGTGAGTTTCATGGATTTTATTTAAAAAAAATTGTGTTTTTTATAAGTTATTTTGGATTAGTTACCAGTGTTCGTGGCATGACCGGAAATTTTAATGAGGTATTTATATTTAACAGTTCGTTAAAATATCTTGACAAATCTCAAAAGAAGATGGTTTTTAATTCAACTCTAGGCCAATAATAAAATAATACACATAATTTCTATTTACTTAACTCCGTAACATAAATATTTAACACAAATATAAACTATTTTTAAATTATATGACATCGCATGTAGAAAAGGCATTCCCTGAAAAAACAAACTTAATAAACGGGCAGAACAGAGACACCTAAATTTAACTGGTTTAATGATAACTTATTACAGAGAGAAGATACATTGCATTTTTTTCAGGACGTATACACAGTGTGGATACTTATGATGGAATAAATTCTGTATCTCTATAATAGACATTTTGTGAAAAAAATCCTCAGATAGGTCGCATTTTTGTCTTTGAAACGCCAATATTTATGATCCCCTTTCAACCCCTCCTCTACAAATGTTAAATGGCACAATGGATTCAGTTATACATTGTTTGAAAGGCAGTTTAATTCTATATACATTGGTTTTAAATTGTTTTTAATTTGGTAAATCCTTGTCCGAGATAGAGCGTTTTACAGATGTAAATTCAAATATAATCTCTTAAATTCAATAATTTCTTTAAACTTGAAAATACCTGGTGAAAACGGATTTAGTTATTTTAGTTTTTATTAAAATTAATGAATAAATTGATTCCTCACTATGTCTGCCTAGACTCTAATTTTTTTCGGTATTTGAGTATGTAACTTTCGCATTCAGTGAGGATCTGCAATTTTAATAATTTACATGTCCATGAAGAGTAAATGTTGACTCATCAGAAAATAACACCTTATCTATGAATAATTCATTCTGGTCCAATTTCCTAATAATTTTTTCACATAATTTAACCATCGCCTTTACATAACTCCTGTGTTGGTTGAAGTTTGTAAGGATGCAATTTATTTGCTCTAAACAACTTAATGTCGAATGTACCAACAACAAAAATTCAGATTTTGTTAAATATACCTTCCGAATCGACATTTTGTTAAAGTCGCATTGTCAAGAGACAAAATTGTAGGTACTGGGTACAGCAAAATCCTGGCATCCCTCAAACCGATATCATTATTCAGCAAGACGGTATTTCACCACACTGTGCGGCGTGTGTTCGAAATTATTTAAATTAAACTTTACCTAACAGATGGGTAGGAAGAATGGGACTATTGAATGGCCAGCTAGATCGCCGGATCTAGCCCATTTGGACTATTTTCTATGGGTCTACTTAAAAAGCAAAGTTTACATAAACAGACCTACAAATTTAGAAGATTTAAAAGAGACAATTGTTCGTCAGATAAGCCCTTATCACTAATAATATTCACTAGTAGTTTGTTAGTCGATGACGGCATAACTTTTACAAAAATATTTGAAATAGTTTTTTTACATGAGAAAATAGAGAAATGTTTTAAAAAATTGACCTGCCCGAGTGATGTGTTGTCACTCACGTTGTAATTTATACATTATTTTATAAACGCGCTGTATAAATAACATCCGTCTGAAAATAAAAAAAATATAATAAAAACCTAACGACTTTAGTTCGAAATTATTTAAAGCAAATAAATATGCTTATGACAAATTTACTTCAAATTGTTAAACAGTTTTCTGGCAAATCATTAACATCCACAAAAATCATTCAACAAATAATTCAGACTTTCCTCTGGATTCGATTAATTCACATTTTGTTAAGATGTTGTTGATTAGAAGTTGGATTAATTAAAATACTTCGCCTACGATGTGAATTATTGTAATATTATCTTCAATAATTTTGGTATTTGAAAAATAAATATTCAATATGAAAGTGTAATATCGTTAGTAAAATTTAAATTTAAATACGTATTGCTATATTCATTTGGTTATGAGAGATTTCACATTTTATTTGTAAATAAAACTATACAGGGTGGGGCAATAGTGCGTCAGATTTCGATATCTCGAGAGAATATACAGGGCGAGCCAAGACGAAATTACAAAATCAATTTTAAATGGATTGCTATACATATCAGTACATTTTTTGAAGCCTCTTTCTAGACTCTATTCATTCCTATATTATTATTGACTATCTCCCAACCACTTGGGTGTATTCAATTTTTTCTTGAAATAATGCCATCTGCAAGTGCATATAGAAAAAATCACCAATCACAATTATGGGTTTTAAGAAAAACTAATGTGAATACTAGTTACGAGACATCTAATTAATGTTTTTGAACCATTTTCACTTAATAAAAATGTACAAGGTGGCCAAAAATTATTTTTCGATTAAGAACATTTTAAATTGGATTTTCGCAATGGAACACTCTGTATATTTTTCAACGATGTGATGGAGAAATGAAAAACGAACATTTTTGTAAGTACTTTCCTATGGCTAATTGCAACCATTTTCGCTTTATTGAGCAATAAGTACAAGGAATAAACTTAAAAAATAGAGGTTTCTTCAAATAATACATTAGAAAAAATTATAATAAATGCTCCACATGTTACCCATTTTGATTGACACACATCTCTATGCGCTTTTGAAATGAGGTTTCTACTGTTCCTAATATTACCGGTGAGATACATCTAAAAGCAATTATTATCCTATCCTTCAATATTTTCTTTACGTATCGCCATAAAAAGGAATCCATTTTTGTAAGATCTGGGGATCTAGCAGGTCATTTAGTGGATCCATTACTTCTAATCCAATGAAGTGGGTAGGTATTATTTAAGTGGTCCCTCACTGCAATTAAATAATGTGGTGAAGCACCAATTTGCTGAAACCACATCATATTTCGGATCCTTTCAGAAAGACTCACCAATAATTGTGGCAGATTGTTTTCCAGAAGATGAAGATAAATAGCTCCAATCAATGTACCAACAATGAAATTTGGCCCTACATGTTCTGCAATAATTCCTCCCCAAACGAATATAAACCATATGTGCTGGTTATCAACTAGCCTAAAAAAAGTGAGGATTTTTCGAAGTATAATAATGGAAGTTGAGCCTATTAACAAATCCATTTTTATGAAAAGTTGCCTCATCAGTGAATAAAACATTACTGAAGAAGGTGACATCTTGCATTTTATCTCTGGCCCAATTACAAAACTATAGACGCCTTTAAAAATCGTCATCAGATAGTTCCTGGTGCATTTAAATATGATGTGCATAAAACTTATTTGTTTTTAATATTCGACCAACAAACCGTCTACTTATTCTTACTAATGAGCTCACTTCTTTCTGACTAATATTGGGATTCTTAACCGTTGCCAGCACCACAGAAAACTCATTTTCTTCGTTCACAACACGTTTTATTCTTTCACTTTTTTTTTATATTCGATATTTGAAGTTTCCACAAATCTACCGAGAAGGTTTTGGAAGCTGCTATCATCAGGAATCCTTCTTTCAAGATACCTTTGCTTATAAATTCTATTGGCAAGCAAACAATTTCTGTCTGACTCGCCCCAAAACAAAAGTCATGTCTACAAGTTATACTAAATTTATACTAAACTGAGATTTTATTGCTTGTCGAATAATGAAAACAGCAAAAAGAATTACAAAAAAACTATTACAGTAAGGAACCAGTTAAATATTATTTACCTACTTCAATGGATTGTAAGAAATGGTCAAACTAAATAGCTTCATTTCAAAAATGCATAGAGACATGTGTCAATCAAAATGGGCAACATGTGGAGCACTTATTATAATTTTTTCTAATGAATTAATTATTTGAAGAAACCTTTATTTTTTAAGTTTATTCTTGAATTTTGTACCTATTACTCAATAAAATGAAAATGGTTGCAATTAGCTGAAGGAAAGTACTTATAAAAATGTACGTTTCTCATTTCTACATCACATTGGCGAAAATATACAGGGTGTTCCATTTGAAAAAATTGAAAAAATTCAATTTAAAAAATTCTTAACTGAAAATGTACTTTTTGCCACTCTGTACATTTTTAGGAAGTAAAAATGATTCAAAAACATAAATAGATGTCTCGTAACTAGTAGTCACACAGGTTTTTCTTAAATCCCATAATTGTGACTTTGGTGATTTTTTTCAATATGCATCTGCAGTTGGCATTATTTCAACAAAAAAATTCATTACATCCAAGTGGTTGGGAGATGGGCAATAATAATATAGGAATAAATAGAGTCTAGAAAGAGGCTTCAAAAAATTTACTGATATACATAGCATTCCATTTAAAAAAAAGGCACATGATCATGTAATTTCGTCTTGACTCATCCTGTATATAAAATAATTTCCGGTTATAGACTCTTTTATCTAGTTTAGTTGTATTTTTTTTATTTCTAGCTATCATAGAACTTGAGATATCGAAGTCCGACGCACTATTGCCTTATCCTGTATATTTTCCATAAAATATAAAATTGAATTTATATTTTCTGTTGCATCCATATCATTGAATAATGAATGTTTTTTCTATTCTGTCAAGACTTAAATGAACAACTTCTTCGTTAGTAGTGAAAGATATAAACAAATCTGTTTTTCTTTAAAAGTAAATCATCATATACATGATTTGATTCCCTTTCTTCAATAATTATCAGAAATCGGGAGGTAACGATAAATTCCAGGAACAACTTTTACTTATGTATACAGGGTGTCTCACCAGGAAATGCATCGATCGATATAGGGAAATGTACGCACCATATAATTTAGAAAATTTAGAGAGCTACTAACGACAGTGTGGCCAATCCAATTAAAATAATTACAAGTGTCTGGCACTTCCGGTTATACCGGAAGTCGATATCAACTTGCTTATTATAAATGGAACAACCTATATATTTTAGGGTTTTCGAAAAAGAGCATAGAATTTTGAGTTAAAAACATGCAGGGTACCCTATGCCTAAACCCAGCAGTTTCAGAGATATTTGACATTTAAAAAAAATTTTGACAGGTGTAATGGTTTACAATAACCTTTATAACTTTCTTCGTGTATCTAGTCAAGTGGGTCATCGAATTAGAAGGTGCAACTTAAAAATGGTTTTGCCAATTTTGGCGAATGCGCCGGCCTCAAATCCATAAATATGTCACTTTTATGGTTAACAATGAAACGAGAACAATTTTTTATAGTAAAATGCTACAAAAAACCAAAGAAGTTTTAAAAATTTATTATCGTAGATATAGTAGATCACCTTTTACTAAGGTAATTCATTAATTACATAAAACTTTCAAACTGTACACTTTATTTCAAACTTATACGCAACATAAAATATCTGATGTGGCCAGCACTTAACTTTCTTATACCAGTATATATCATCTCGATCTAAAAAAATCAGTCTATTTAATTCTTCACTTACCTCTATTAAATTTTAATAGCGTACCTTGAAATGTTTTATTAAAGTTTTTAAATAACTAATTATCAGCGTCCTTCGATATTTTCAGTAATAATTCATGTCATATATTTTAATAATTTCTTCTTATTGACATTGATATTTTTGTAACTAAATTAGATATTTCAAATGTCAAACTGATAGATTTATCCTAAACCCATTTTATGAGGTCATATGCGTACAAAATTTCAGTTTACATCAGCTTTATTTAAGTACTTGGAAAATTTATTTTATTCGCTTGATATAGTAGACATGATTAATAATCTTTCATCAAGAATATATTTCTTTGTAAAGTCAAATACAAAAAGTTTAACCCCCTTCCTTTCAGCTGGCCAATTTTGCTCATCACCGAATTTTTTCATTGTCTTTAGCCTTTAGAACAAGTGTACCAAATTTGAAAGCTCTATCTCACAAACTGTGGATGCTGTCGCAATACTACAGACATGCGGACAGATTTTTTTCCAAAAAGTTATGTTCTTTCATTATAATTCGTCGAGATTTGTCCAGAAATGCAATAAATTTTTGTTTTTGCCTACATTGTACCTTTCTTCTTTCATTCATTATGTCTCTTCTGGTGGTATCATAGTCACCAAATATAATGTCACCTAAAATGTTATTGACAATCTTAACTGCCAAAGTTGGGAAGTCTTCCATTAGTATTTTTTGATTTATCGCGGATACACACATACACACACATACATCCACACACACGCACCGACAGACATCATTCGGAAAATAGTCAGAATGGATTCAGGAGGGTTCAAAACGTATATATCAGTCAAAATCTCGAGATTATATTAGGTATAAGAAAGTAAAAACGTCGGCCTCCTTAATCCATTCACCGCCATCAAAGACGCTGACGTTTTTTATGTTGCAAATAAGTTTTAAATAAACTATGCATATACCGGGTGGCCACGAGTCAATGTACGCCCCCAATATTTTGGTTCTTTTTGAATTTAAAAATTTGGTTTTTGGTACACATTAATTAGACAATAATGAGCTACTTTTTAGACCAACAGGAATGAAAATATCACTTCCGGTTGAACCGGAAGTGATATCAACTTTTTTTAACAGTTTTTTCAGATTGTAAAAATTCTAAAAAATAAGTAATACGAAAATTTTTTTTATTTTTTCAAAATGGCCGCTTCAGATGAATGCGATGTAAGAAAATCACTAAGTAGGCTACGGAAATTATTAGTAAGGTTGTAGACTAGTCTGTAAAGAAGAAAATAGTTGTTTGAATTACTGATAGGTACCAGTATTTTTAGGTTTTTTTTCAAAAAAAACGGAATTTAATTTTCATTTTCATTTCCATAGGGGCCCTATGGAAATTTTTTTAATGGAACTGTGGTATTTTTTTTATTAATCAGAAACAACGATTCATAAACTATAATTTTTTCGGCATTTCTGAAAGATATCCCTCGTGATAATAAAAAGTATTTTTAAAAGGTAAACACAAATTAAACAAGAAATAATTTCAATAAAACGTTACAACCATGAATAAATAAAATAACAAAACTATTTAAAACCTAAATTATAATAAACCATTATAAAAATTGTTCAAACTGTTCACTGTTTTGATTAATACACAGAGTAGCGCGACTCATTGTTGCACGTCTAACATACTGTAATTGTTGAGGTGTTATTTGTGCAATTTCGTGTCGAACTCTTTCTTCCAGATCTTGCCTTGTGGTTGGAGCAGTCTTGTATATTCTATTTTTCAAATGCGCCCAAATAAAAAAATCGAGTGGGGTTAAGTTAGGCGACTTTGCAGGCCATCTGACTAGACCATGGGTCCCAATCCAACGTCTGGAAACAATTGATTTAAGTAATCCCTAACGATAATAGCATTGTGTGGTCCAGCCCTGTCTGGTTGGAAGTAAACCTCGTCAATATTGGTATTGGGAATTTGATTAATCTGTGGAACTATTATATTTTGGAGAAATTCTAGATATCTTGGTCCAGTTAGAGTTCCGTCAAAAATTATTGGACCTATGATATGGTCGCCCAGTACGCCTTACCAAACATTGAAGCCAAACCGCTCCAGAAACCACCCCTGGCTCATAATGTGAGGATTTTCAATTGCCCAATATCGAGTGTTGTTTCGATTAAATAACCCAAGGTTTGTAAATCTCGATTCATCAGTGAATAAAATGTTTTTGATAAAATTCTCATTTCTTAATTGGCTTAACTGTAACGAATTACAAAAGGTTATTCTTCGTTGATAATCATTCTCATACAAAAATTGATGCAATTGATATTTATAAGAACGATAGCCGTGTTTCTTTAAAAATTTTCCTGGCTGATTCTTTGGAAACTGGTAATTCATGTTCAATTTGTCTTACCGAAATGGTTGGGTCAACATGCACTAAAGCTAATACAATAATTTCCGTTTCTTCATCCACAATAAATTTTTCTTCAATTTCTATATTAGGTTCAGTTCTAAATTGATGCTCCAACCGGGAGAAATAGTTTCTCCGAGATTGTCTTCTTTCTGGATATCTCTCTCCATACAGATTTTGTGCTCTAGTTGCATTACGTTGAGTCTCTCCATAACTAATCAACATGTCAGCTTTTTCATCTCTTGAATATTTTTCAGCCATTTTATATTAATTTTCTTGTTTATAACAAATTTAATACACTTGCTTCAGAAAATTAGTGAGTAAGTGAAGAATAATTCAATTGTTGCAAATATCTGTCATTTTCATGGCTCTCTGCAATTTTGGATTTAAATGTAGATAGGTACCTTATTAAAATGATTTGTTGACGCTTACCTTTTTAAAAATACTTTTATTATTACGAAGGATATCGTTAAGAAATGATTAATGGTGAAAATATTATAGTTTATGAATCATTATTTCTGATTAATAAAAAAAATAGCACAGTTCCATTAAAAAAAATTCCATAGGACCCTACGGAAATGAAAATGAAAATTAAATTCCGTTTTTTGAAAAAAAAACCTAAAAATACTGGTACCTATCAGTAATTCAAACAACTATTTTCTTCCTTACAGATAAGTCTACAGCCTTACTAATAATTTCCATAGCCTACTTAGTAATTTTCTTACATCGCATTCACCTGACGCGGTCATTTTGAAAAAATTAAAAAATTGTTCATATCTCACTTATTTTTTGGAAATTTTTAAAATCTGAAAAAACTGTTGCACTTAGAAAATGGTTAATGAGAAACCATTAAAAAAATATAGTCATTCCATTTAAGAAAAAAAGTTGATGTCACTTCCAGTTCAACCGGAAGTGATATTTTAATTCCTATTAGTCTAAAAGTAGCCTATTATTGTTTAATTTATGTGTACCAAAAATCAAATTTTTAAATTCAAAAGCAACCAAAATATTGGGGGCTTACATTGACTCGCCGCCACCCGGTATTACCCTGAAAAAAAGAATTTTTTTTCAAATCACTTAAAAACAAATAATTTATGGAGGTTTTTCACTCTATATGAAAAAAATCCTGTTAGTAAAACGAATTATTAATTTTTAAGCAAACTGTACATGTTTTTTCCAAAATATACAGTTTGAACAGTTTTATCTAAATAAGGCATATTTTATTTATGATCTTGCTATGGTTAATATCAAAAGCCTCTAGTTTAAATAGCATATTAGACGTTTTTATCAAAACATTTTATTAAGAAAACTTTTTCAGAATCACGTTAAATGGGCAAATCCGAATTTGAAAAACAAAAAAAAATTCTATTAAGAAATGTCAATGTATAAAAAATTCGAATTGTTAAACAAAAAAACAGGGTTGTTATGCAAAGCGTCAACATTTTTTTATAGAATGACTATTAAAATACGATTAGCAGCTAAATGGTATGAATCTGGAATTTTTTAGGATTTTTTTTTTAAACAAATTTTTGATTTGGTCTTTGAGAGTGATTGAACAATTTTTGTAACAAAAATGACTAATACGATTTACACATTTTTGGTATTTCTTTTTAATAGTAGTAGGCCTCGTTTATAAAAAAGTGTATTTTATTTATTAATTATTGATAACATTTGTAAATTGATGATGGTTGTGATGATAAACTTATTTTTTATTTTTGGCGGAAAACTAGTCAGTCCCAAGTAGCATTTTTAAACACAATTTCGAAACAACTTTGGTAGTAGGAGACAGTTCTGTAACTGTTTCGATTTTTATGGGAGATACAAAGGTTTACATACATTTTCAACATTTTTCAGAAATTAGTACCAATTTTTTTAAATTTTACACATAGCATAACAATATTATGAAACAGTTTTGTAACTGTTTCCACCTCTAGGTATAATTTTTCTTCGGAACAAGTATTTGAAGACATTTTCAAAACACACTGCAACATCTGTTACCTCATTTCCAACTGTAAACTTGTGCTGATACATTATTGAAATTGTACAAAACACATTCTTATGCACCACATGTTTCCAAACGGTTTCCATTTTTTTCCATATGTTTATAGAGTTATTATACCCTCATCCTTACAAGCATTGTTATTATTACTTACCATAGAAAATACCTATTCAAAGTTTAGAGATACAAAGTGGGAAAACTCAAACCATTTAAACATTCCTCTTGGTATAGTATACAAGAGATGTGAAACCAACAACGACTTTAAAAGAAGTTGATGTGGAATATAAAAAGACGATTAACGAATTAACAAATCTTGCAACTGATGCACTTACAACGCTGTCAGATAATACAGCGAAAGTAGGAGAATGTCCTATTTCGATAGAAAATATCGAGGAAGGTAAAAAGTTGTAATGAAAAATATTTGAGTTAGTGATGATAGAGATATTTTCGTTTCATATCACGAATTTCTTAATGATTATATTAAAAAAATCGTTTGTTCAGGTAGGTCGAAATCTTTCCGAAACACCGAAGATATTGTTTCTGTTAGAAACTGGTTAACATTTCTTAAAATTGTTTCGAAACAAGTTTCTTTCAAAGGTGATACGCTGCAGTAATTGGAACGGAATGGTTACATTAGAGAAACAAGTTTCTTTTCATAAAATATTATCTAAATTTTCGAAACATATGCTTAACTGTTTCTGTACCTAGCCATTTTGGTTGTGAGTGTTGAGGAGTGTTTGTTATTTTAGCGGTCATTATGGGCAATCTTCTTTTAGAAGAAAATGATGATTAGCTAAAGGGATAATATTGATACAAGTTACGAAATAGAAATAAAATTTGATGTTCGGATTACGTTACCATTATCAAAAAATAATTATGAAAAAAAAATTTTAATGAAAAGTTTAAATTGAAAACGTTTATATTTGTAAGGAGCATTTAAAATATCGAAGTGTTTCCGCAAATTAATTGATTAAATTTTCGTCGTTTTTTCAGATCAAATCTGTCAAAAATTACATTATAGTTTTCACACTATTCCAAATATTATCTCACACATTAATAAATTGTATTCATATTGAAAGATAATAAAGATACTTAAAATGTTGAAGCATTCTTATTAGGAACGAAAGATAATAAAACTTTCCGAACCTGATTGCACATATTTCGCTCCCAACAATGTTAGTTGCAAAAACATTAATCAATACAAACTATAATGAAGTGTCGATACATTTGCGAAACTGTGTACAAAACAGCAGGCTACAAATCTGAAACATCTGAAACACGTATTGTATAATCATATGAAATTATATATGTATCGAAAATTTATCGCAACATGATGGAACCAGGTTCCATTTTAAACATGGTAACAAGCACGCTTTGTTTGAAACGTTTCGACCTTAAAATGCTACTTGGAGTGTTACATAGATTAGATTAGATTAGATTTATTTCCCAAAAAATTACTGTTACACAACAATAATAATACAAATATGCTTATATAGATATCTACATAACATAATGCGCCTTAATCAAAGCATAAGGGAAATAGCATTTACTTAAATAAGTTCAATCCTAATTAATATACAATACAGGTACATATGTACTTAAATAAGTTCAAACATTATAAGTATACAATGCATGGAAAAAATATTTTTGGAAGTAAACCCTTTAAAAACCTTTTATGGTTGAAATGTTGTAGTAAAGTATTCTTCTAGGTTATAGAACACGTAATTATTTAAAAATTTCTTTAGCCTAATTTTGAATAAGTTTTCGTTGTTTACGCAAGTAATAGACTTTGGTAAGTGATTATAAATTTTTATTCCGGAGTATAAAGGACCTTTCCTATTTGTGACATATCTATAATTTGGTGCAATTAGTTTTAAGTTAGATCTGGTATCGTAATCATGAATATCAGCAGGTGTCGATATTGTGTTTCGCTGTCTGTAAATTTGTATAGCTAATTTATATATATAAAGATTGATTACAGTGGGGACACATAAGTTTTTAAACGCTGTTCTACAGGATTCTCTTGGGCCAATACCACAAATTTCTCGTATAGCGCGTTTTTGCGTAGTTAAAATTTTTTGAAAATAAGTTGCGTTTCCCCAAAATTCCACACCATATTGTAGTATGCTTTGAAAATATGCAAAATACACTGATAGTGCCGCTGCAAAGCTGATATTTTCTTTGATGCATTTCTTTATTGCATAAATTGCATGCCCAAGTCTTTTATTTAAATCAAAAATATGCGTCGACCAATTTAAAGATTTATCAAAATGTATTTCTAAGAATTTAGTATCAGTTGCTGATATTATTTGTCCTAAGTCAGTTTGAATATTTATATCTAAGGTGGGTGCATGGGGTTTTTCAAAAGTTATATTCATTGTTTTTTCGACATTTAAGAGCAGTTTGTTAGCATGAAACCAGTTTGTGATACCGTTCATTGCCTCTTCACTTTTAACTTTAAGATCGGTCAAATTATCATCATTCACTATGATACTGGTGTCATCAGCGAACAACGAAAATTGTAATGAAGGGAAATTATCGACAAGATCATTTATATATATTAAAAATAGTATCGGACCTAATATGGACCCCTGAGGCACTCCGAATTTGATATATTTTGCTTCTGTAATAACAGTTTTTCCAATTTCCTGAGATTCGTCATAAAGTCTGACATGTGCAGATCTTTGTTTTAAATACGAAGTAAACCACAAAAGTGGTGTACTGCGTATTCCGTAGTAGTTAAGTTTCATTAGTAAGATATTATGATCTACACAGTCAAAAGCTTTAGACAAATCGCAGAAGATACCCATAGGAATGTGTTTTATTTTCTAGAATATTATTAATATAATTTATTAGTTTAAATGCAGCGTCAGATGTGCTACAATCTTTTTTGATTCCAAACTGAAATGGCGTTAAAATTTTAAATTTTTCTAAATAATTTACTGCTACATAGACTAATTTACTACTACATAGACTTCGACTCTTATCAGTCTTTGGAATGAGAGTAAGGCTTGTCCAATTTTTCTGCAAATAAATAGTGTCGAAAAAATTAACATTTTCTTCAAACAGCTGCCAAAAATTCAGGAAATAATAAATTTCAACAGCTCGATGGTTTTAGTTTGCTTATCTTTTTTCACCCCTGTCAGTTTTGAAATTAATTTGGAAAAAATGCTTGTTATATTGAATACAAAAACTGATATTTAAATTGATTTCTTGCGTAGTATTGCTCTAAAACAAAAATCATAATTTTTAACAAATTTAAGTGAATATGGCGTAGATGACCTCTCAACTGATTTTTGTATTTATATTATTTGTTTATATTTGAGAGATGTCAGAGACCGAAGTTAAGAAACACTTTATTTGTGGATGTGAACCCGCTTGAGAGTGCTGATTGTGTCGCGTCGTCTGATTTTTGAATCGGTGTCTCGTGTGCGCGAAGTAGTGTGTGTCTATAAAAATAAGTGTAAAGTTTTCAAAAACACCTGGTGATTCCAGACAGAAATTGCGGTAGGTATGTATATTTCTTTCTTTTTCTGTTGGTGTAAGCCGATAGAGTAGTGTGTAAAATACGGGTTGATCCTATTATTATAGTAAATACGTGTTTGAGTCTAGGGTGAACCAAAAAAAGAATAGATATTGATTGATTGATTGATATTATTAATTCTATTGCAAAAATACCGTGCAAATATCAACTTTCAGTATACAATAACTAAATATAATCATGGTTTAATTAAAGGTCCTTTCTGACCTGGACCTCTCTTTACTTTTAACCATATATGGAATATAAGGGGTGTCCCATTTTGAACTTGGGGATTTAAATTTTGCAACATTTTTTGAACTTCTGACATAGAAAGTTTATATTTGACACCTGCCCTCAAGAAACGAGGCAATTTAATCATGCAGAGTTTCACAAGGGAAGAACGTATAAAAATTAACCAAAACTTTTACGAAAATTCTTAAATATGAAGCGCAAACTACGCGTTATTTTTGGTCGCTATCATGTGCAAAGAGGCTAGTTCGTGCTCGTAGTGTTCGTTCAAATGAAAATATCGTTAGAGTGAATGAAAATGTCGCCGAAAATGCAAGATCCTCAATAATACTTCTTGGTTCGCAGCAATTGGGCGTTTCTAGAAGCTCATGCAAAGAATTTTAACGAACGAAGCCTGGGTCCATACGCATACAAAATTTAGTTGACTCAAGAACTGAGGCTTATAGACCATAGACACTATCGTGTGTTTGCCGACTGCATCCTATAACACATTGTAGATAATGTTGAATTTCGTAACAAAATCATTTTCAACGAGGAAGCCCATAAGCAAGACGTAAAAATCCTCGAATGACTGAAGAACAACCAATATATACAGGGTGTCCTACGACGAACTGCGGCGATCTATATCTCGAAAAGTAGACATTGGAAAACTTTGAAAATTTGGTAGTAAACTAAAGTCTACTGGGGCAACTCGGCTAAAATATTTTCAAGATGGTGGCACTTCCGGTTATACCGGAAGTAGATGTCAACTTGCTTATTTTAAATGGGACATCCTATATATTATTACATTTTTGGATTGTACGCAAAATTCTAGGCCGATTTTGTGTATCATGTCCTATACCTGAGTCTCTCCGTTTTTGACATTTCAATTCTTATGTCAAAAATGACGTTTGCAGGCACTAATAGAATTATCAATTTTTCCTATAAGGAAGCCTTTATTATTTAATTTGGGTTGGATTCTTTGTTGGAAAAGACTTACTTTAATAGAGTTTTTATAATATTTTGATAATTATTAATACAGAGTGTTCAAAAAATAAGAATGAAAATGAAACTGAGAAAACTGTCAAAAATCGAATTTTTTCAAATGGACATCCCCAATTTTTATAATCTTATCCTATTTACCATTAAAAATAAGGGTAAGTTTGTGTATGGATGTCTATTCCGAAAATTTTTAGTTTTCGAAATATTGCCAATTCAATATTTTTATATGGGAATTTTGCTATGTATTTTAAGTTCAATTACTCTTAGTTGGCTATGACGGCGTTGGGTGCTAAACAAATATATGTAGCTCTCATTTACCATTTGACAAGTATTAATTATCATGCCGGGGCGCTTAAATTATACGCACTAAGACTATTTAAATTTGTTTATAATCCATGGAGAATGTAACAAAGTTTTATCAAGAACATGTGAAATATTGCTAATAGATATCCAGAGAAACAAAAACCGTCTCCGAACAGAATTAAACGAATAATGGAGAATTTCAAAAATTTTGGCACCGTTAAGGCAACAATTCATAAAATAAAATCAATTGTCAATGATGAAAATATCGAAATTGCTATTTTGGGATATTTTGCGGCATATCCTATGACATCTTTAAGACAAGTGGCCTTACAAACCGGAATCTCCAAGACCTCTATTCACAGAGTTCTTTTGAAACACAAATACCATCCCTATTCCATTTCTACGATTCAATATCTAAAGAACACCGATTTGGCCAGAAGAGTTCACTTTTGCGAATTTATTTTAACAATGTTACAAGACGAGTTTCGATTTTAGGACAACATAATTTGGATTGACGAAGCAAAATTTACGAAAAATGGCCTTTTCAACCGACATAATTCCCACTTTTGGTGTGATTCAAATCCGCATGCCGTGAGATTGTGAAATTATCAAGAAACCTGGCGATTTAACGTGTACTGTGCTGTGAGAAATGATGGAGTCGTAAAACTACATTTTTATGAAGAAAATTTAAATGGTAATGAATTAATACTTAAACAATTTTTTTTTCAAATTACGTATCAATTTTTTTTAGGAGAAGGATATTTAAATATATTACAAGATTTGGATAATGAATATTTGAACAATTTACCGCTAGCTGAACATAGGCAAATATTTTACCAACACGATGGCGCCCCACCACACAACAGCTTTTTAGTTAACAACTTCTTGCAAGAAAGTTTTTACGATAAGTGGATTGCTAACAATGGACCATTTCTGTGGCCTCTTCGTTCACCTGATCTGTCTGTCCTAGACTATTTTATATGGGGAACAATAAAAGATATGGTTTATTTACATCCAGTCACAACAATGGAAAATTGTCAGGCAAGAGTAAGGAATGCTTTCGAAAAGTTATCTCCAGGTTCTATTAGAGCGGCCACCCATGACGAAGTAATTCGGAGGTGCGAAAAATGTTTGGAAGTTCAGGGTGGACACTTTGAACACTTATTAAAATAAAATGTTTTCCTGAGTATAAGTAGTTATACTGTTAGTATTTTATGTAAGAACATTTTGTATCTAAGTTATATTTATTTATTTTATGAATTGTTGCCTTAACAGTGCCAACATTTTTGAAATTCTCCATTATTCGTTTAATACTGTTCGGAGACGGTTTTTGTTTCTCTGGATATCTATTAGCAAGTATTTCACATGTTCTTGATAAAACTTTGTTACATTCTCCATATTATAAACAAATTTAAATAATCCTCGTGCGTATAATTTAAGCGCCCCGGCATGATAATTAATACTTGTCAAATGGTAAATGAGAGCTACATACATTTGTTTAGCACCCAACGCCGTCATAGCCAACTAAGAGTAAATGAACTTAAAATACATAGCAAAATCCCCATATAAAAATATTGAATTGGCAATATTTCGAAAACTAAAAATTTTCGGAATAGATATCCATACACAAACTTACCCTTATTTTTAATGGTAAATAGGATAAGATTATAAAAATTGGGGGCGTCTATTTGAAAAAAATTGATTTTTGACAGTTTTCTCAATTTCATTTTCATTCTTATTTTTTGAACACTGTATTAATTTAAAAAATTATAAACACTTTTTTATTACTTGTCTAATTTTCACTTTATTTGTTATTTTACAACTAGTTTCATCCTATTCGGACATTTTCAAGTAAACGAATAGGATGAAAACTAGTTGTAAAATAACAAATAAAGTGAAAATTAGACAAGTAATAAAAAAGTGTTTATAATTTTTTAAATCAAAAAATAGATTTTCACAAAGTAACTTCATCTTCAATCAACTCTGTATTAATACTTATCAAAATATTATAAAAACTCTATTAAAGTAGGTCTTTTCCAACAAAGAATCTAACCTAAATTAAATAATAAAGGCTTCCTTATAGGAAAAATTGATAATTCTTTTAGTGCCTGCAAACGTCATTTTTGACATAAGAATTGAAATATGTCAAAAACGGAGAGACTTAGGTATAGGATATGATACACAAAATCGGCCTAGAATTTTACGTTCAATCCAAAAATGTAATAATATATAGGGTGTCCCATTTAAAATACGCAAGTTGACATCTACTTCCGGTATAACCGGAAGTGCCACCATCTTGAAAATATTTTAGCCGAGTTGCCCCCGTCGACTTCAGTTTACTACCAAATTTTCAAAATATTACAATGTCTACTTTTCGAGATATCGATCGCCGCAGTTCGTCGTGGGACACCCTGTATATTCACGTTAAATTACTCTTATCGACATCACGAAAAAAATGGCGTTACGTCATCGTCATAATTCATGTAAATCACATCAGCACTACATTAGTCAAATTCATGCTTGTTGAAATGACGTCCAGATATAAACAAACTTTACTCATTGACAGGTCAAAACATAAAAACATAACCTACAATTTGTGCGCTAAAAGTCAAAATAATTTAACGATTTTGTTAGTCTTTGAATTTGAACTAATTTTATGTTTTTATATAATTTGGCAAAATGCAGATTGCGTGTAATATATTAACAATTACATTTAAATTAATTAACATCATTAAAAATAAAAAACTGTCTTATGGCGTTCTAGAAAAAGGAATTTGTATGTATTTTTAATAATCATTAATCATTATTATCCTGGTCCTCGTGTTTTTTTGGGATTATAGTTCGAATGGGAAAATCAACAACGCTTATTGAATTTAATGCCGACGTTTCGAAAAATTTATTTTTTCATTTTCAAGGCCCACTGCAATTTACAAAACACAATAATTATTTTTCTGTATAATAACAAAGTTGTACTTAAACTACTTACATTCATAATGTTGTTTGTGTCTAAAAAACAGGAATTTGTTACGAAACACGTTCTCATAATTATTATAAAATAAATCTCGGTTGTTTCACAACCCAATTCAAACGAAAAGTGGTTTGTTAATTTAAGTAGTATAGATATCCCTAATAAAGTGCAGAATTTCTTAGCCTTAGGTGAAAAATATAACGTACCTTATGATATAACCAATTTACCAGTTACATCTTTAATTACCGACGCAGAATATATTATAAGTCAATACAATAATGAAGAGGAAAAAATCAACGTAGGAGTAACATTTGTAATATTATCACTAATTGTCTAAATAAATCACACCATAATTACAATTTAAATAATGAAAACAAATGGCTGTTAAAAAATATGAGAGAAACAAAATCATTTCTAAAAAAATCATAATTATTTGTAGAGCAGACAAGGGTAATATCATAGTAGCCATGAAATCTGTCCAATATAAACAAATAGCTTTAACTCTTTTGAGTGATGAAACTGTTTATAAAAAACTTAATTGTGACCCCACCAAAAAAATTCAAAATAAAGAAAATAGACTAGTACAAGTACTTATAAAAAAAAGATTTTATTGATAAAAATAAAGGAAATAAATTAAAGTGTCACCAAAAATATATTTTTTACCAAGAATACACAGACCTACAGTAAGTTGTGTAGGTTCCCCTTTATATCATCTATCAAAATATTTAACTAATTTGTTAAATCATATTTTCAGTAAAGACCAGTACTATATTAGAAATTCCTTTGAATTTACACAGTTTATAAACAGTTTCGAGCTACCAGATAACTACAAGATCATATCTGTAGATGTGGTATCACTAATCACTAATGTCACAAACTTATACTACCATCTCAAAAGATGTTTTTTAAACTTAATAACTTTTTGACTGACAGATAGTTACTTCATTTTTGAAGTGCAATACTACGAACAAATATTTGGCTTGACAATGGGTAACCTCCTCTCTCCAATTTGTGCCCATTTAGTCTTGTCAACTCTGCAAGAAATGTGTCTCTCAAAATTATCTTCTTACATCCAATTTTATAAAAGATATGTCGATGATATCATTACGGCAATTCCACCAGAAAAAGTTGACGAAATTATAAGTACTTTTAATGAATTTCATCAGAAAATTAAATTTACTTTAGAAAATGTATATGAACAAGAAATCTCGTTTCTAAATACCCTTTTAATACGAAACGAGAACAATGTTATTATAACAGACTGGTATTTAAAACGACAAATTCAGAGAGTTACTTAAATTTTCATTCAAACCATAGTTTTAAACAAAAAATTGATATTATTAAAAATTTAACATACAGGGCAATTAATTTATCTATTGAAATTTTCTATCAAAAAAATATTGATTTAATCAAGAAATTCCTGAATAATAACAACAATCCTGAAAACCTTCCAAGACAAATTATAAATGAAGTAACACAAAATACAGGTGAACCCAATAACAACGTAAGAACAAATGTTAAAAAAACATATTTTAAAATTCCGTACATTAACTCACTTTCGGAAAAAATTATCACGTGCCCTTACTAATGATAACAGCGCCATAGCCTATAAAAATGAAAATACAATTTCGCAGTGTTACACAAGACTAAAATCACAAACACCCAAATTGGAAAAATCCAATGTAGTGTATGAAACCAATTTGCGACCATGCTAATTGTAATAGTGTATATATTGGCTAGACAAAGAGATATCTCAAACATAGAATTAAGGAGCATGAATATGACGTAAGAATATCAAAAAGTACTAACAAAACAACACACACAGCATTAGTGGAACACATTCTACAGAAACCTGACCACAATTTTGATTTTGATAGTTATAGAATTTTAGGTAGAGAAAGCAATTTAAAAAAAAAATACTTTTAGAAATGATAGAAATTAAAAAAAAAAAAACAAAAATATCATAAATAAACGCACAGATAGAGAAGGTCTTATTTCTATATATTTTAGTATTTTAGGACATAATAATACTTTTAAAACGTAAATATAAAAGTATTACAATTGTCTTTTGTGTACCTACCTATTTTTGTGTGCGAGGCATTTTACACCCCACCACTCGGTGGGTTGAATTCATTAAAGTAACTCATTACTATAGTAAATATTTTAACAGGTATGTGTAGTGTTTTACCTATTTCATAAGTTTTAACTTTTGTAAAAAATCATTTTAATTTATTGTAAGATTTATTTTATAATAATTATGAGATCGTGTTTCGTAACAAACTCCTGTTTTTTAGACACAAACAACATTATGAATGTAAGTAGATTAAGTACAACTTTGTTATTATACAAGAAAATAGGTAATTATTGTGTTTTATAAATTGCAGTGAGCCTTGAAAATGAAAAAAAATAAATTTGTCGAACCGTCGGCATTGAATTCAATGTATTGTTGATTTTCCCATTCGACCTATAATCCCACAAAAACTCGAGGAGATCAGAATTTAAAAAGAAGGTCGATACACTCCCATATAATCATTATTATTACCTTTTGTTTTGAAGGTTGACTAACGATAATTCTGAAAAGATTTGTTTTTCATATGCAAAAATCAACAAAACAAAGAAAACGGTAACTATCAAACTCAAAAATAAACAAATCCAAAATTGACAGTTAATATACAAAAACAGGAAACCATGAAACACGTGACAATGACGCTACTCAAAGGTGTTCGATCAGATTGATTGATATTATTCTCGCTTATTACTAAAGCTGCAAATCGTTTCTGTGTATCATGGTCGTAGAGTACAGATATATTTACTGTCGCCGGCATTCACCTTGACCGCGAACCTCTTTCTCCAGTCCAGTCTATTATTAGCTTTCGAGTTGTATACACGTTGTCACTTGGGCGTATTGCATATTGTTTTTGTGTTATTATTTTATTTGTTGTATTGTATTGTTGATATTAATTTAATAGTAAAGTATGGCAGACGTACGCAGGGGTAGAAAACGGTCATTTGCTGACACAAAGTGAATAAATTCATAGGTGAATTCCCGGATTTATTCTATGATGGTGCTAAAATAATTTGTAAAGTGTGCGAGAAAGATTTGATGTGCTCGGATAAGCGTGATTGTGGACTTCACGTAAAAGAGTACACCATAAAAAATAAAAAAAATGTCACACAACGTTATGTAACTATCTACCAACTCTACACGTAGACATGGTAAATAAGATGAAATGTGAAATAAAATATACACGGCTGTGGTTATCTGTTGATGAGACAACAGATTGTAGAAAAAATTCTATTTTAATTGTTATAGTACGAATACTGGACCCTCTTAAACCGACAGTTCCACTGCTAGCAAAAGACTAAGTCAGTGTACTAGCGAAACAATTACCAGGGTGATGCTGGAGACGTTAAAAAAATTTGAACTGTCAAAAAGTCAATTGTTGATGTTTGTGACCGACAATACGTTCGGTAGGCCGTTCTTTTTAAGAACAAGGTTGTACGTTTATACATGTTATGTATAAAGTGCATGATTTACATCTTGTGGCAGATACTATTCGAAAAGGTTTTCCAGAGGTGGATGCAAGTACAAAAAAAGTGTTGCTTAAATTTCCTAAACGTCTCCGTGCATTTCACAGCAAGTGTCCCGGTATTCCTGAATCACTATAGCCGATTCTTACACGTTGGGGAACATGGTTGCAGGCAGCTTTTTATTATGCTGAATATTTCCAACAAATGAAAGCTCTGATACTACAATTCAATCCAGATGACGCTGCAGCTATTAAGGAAAGCCAGACAAAATTCGAAGATATTTCCGTTGAAACAGCTTTAAAAAATATTGCGAAGAACTATAAACCATTACATGAAAGTGTAAAAAAATTAGAAAATAGTGCGTTGTCGTTAGCGGAGTCACTGCAAATAGTGGACGAAGTAAATCTACTGCTACACGCTATAGGTGACGCAACAAATGAGCGCGTTAAACAAAAGTTCACAATTGTGTTAAATAAAGATACCAGTTTTACCAAATTAAGACAAATATGTGATGGTGCAGCCCCAGATCCATTAGGTGCGTTCAAATACTATTTTACGCATGCGTGTATTACATCAGTAGATGTCGAACGGTCGCTTTCAAAATATAAGAATATATTTTCACTAAAGCGAACATCATTCATGGAGACAACCATAGAAACATACCTAATGCTGCAAAATGGCTACACATCTTCTCCAGTTTGTGATAAGCAAACTAGGTTATCAAGCTAGTTAAGAGGGTAAGTTTTACATACATTGTTATAAATTGTAACAGTTTATTGTTTCTCGTATTAGTTAATTTCGCGTACGCCACTCTCCCACGAACGCATCAACAACGTTAGTCTGAGATATTTACAGTCACATATAATTGACTTCCTTGCATGGTTTCTCTTGTTTTATTATTTTGTAAACAAAGAATGCTTGAACAGCGTACGTTGTAGATTACAGATAAATTTGTGACGTAACGGAACTCTATCGTGATTTCGATTATATGTAATGTTGTTTTTCGGCTAAAGGTGTCATTGTGTCGTTCTTTATTGAAAACAAGTATCGCAAAAGGTCACTTTCAATGGTGAACACTATCACAACATGCTGACAAACTTTTTATGATCCTAATTGGAGGATATGGATCTCGAGGATATATTCTATCAGGAAGATGGTACTACGTGCCACGCGGAAAGAAAAGCAATTGCTTTGATGAAGATAAATTTCCCTGGCCGTGTCATTTCTCAACTTGGTGATATCAATTGGCCAGCAAGATCATGCGATTTAACACCTATAGACTTTTTCCTTTGGAGCTTTGTAAGAGACAGAGTCTACGCAATCGATCGACGAGTTCAAGGACCCCATTCGTTGAGTTATTGATGAAAGTGAGCTGCAGTTGTGCGTAAATTAAAAATTTTTGTCAAAAGTGTGAACAGCAAGAACATTTGGTAGATTTTGTATTTCAAAATAATTCCCATGTCAATTTTCATAAAATTATGAATTTTATTCATAAACATATCCACATAGCTTCAAAATGTACCGCCTCCCATGTCACTTGTGTAATAGTCTCGAATCTAGCAGATATAAATTAGTGTGCGTTAAGCACGACGGGGTCATACAATGATCTTATGACTAATAGCAACAATAAGTCATTGATGTAGTTTCCACTTTTGGAAACATCTTAGAGGTAACTACTTCATATGTAGGCAGATTTAGACATGTTTGCAAACCAGTGGAACAAAATATCTACTGATCGCACCATTTCTCAACTAAATAAGTGGTTACAAAATTCTAGATTGTTAATCATCTGCTGGGGAAAAATTTTAATGAGAAATGATTTCGCCGTAAGCAAAGCTCCAAACGGCGCTGCTAAATATGTGGTACCTAATTAATTACACTAATAACGACATATCTCTAAATCTTTCAAATTGAATGTAAATGAAAAACTTTGATCAACTGATTTAAATTTAATTTGACATTAACAGATACATTTTGTTTCCAAAGCAATCTATGTTTTAAACAAAAAAAAAGTGAATCTAAATGAATGTAAACAATAATAAACATGAGTTTTTTTATCATTTAATCAAGACATATGTTTTAAAAAAATTCCAAGGCACACTAGAATTTCAATAAATTTTTTCGATGTTTTTCTTTTTTTACATTAATAATGCTTATTAAATATATTATTATTATTATTAAATATAACTAGGTATAGCAAATAATTATATATTAACGAAAACCTTGAAAAATGACAATTTTTTGAGATTCAAATGATTTCCATTTAAAAAAAGTGAAATTTGGTCATAGATCAACATCTAGACTCGTAGAAAAAAATATATTTTCAGAATTTTTATTTGCGTAATAAGTGTCTTTAGAAAGTTTTTACCGTTTGAAAGAACATGTACAAATGAAAAATTTATGGAACCTACCCAAAAAATCGTAAAAAGTCAGTTTTGGCCTGTATCTTTAAAACGGAAAGAGATATCGAAGTGAGCGTTGGATCATTCAATTTCCATTGAAAATTGACTTCATGAATGTGTAATCAGCGTTTTTCTATCTAATGCACAAGTAGGTGAAAGACGTCAATCCCCACCAATATGGGACACCCTGTATAGTTACAATATACTGAAAAGTTGCATTTTCTTAAATGAGGCATAAGTGCCACTTGAAGAATTGCTATTACTGTCCAACTTGATGGGTTTGTTATTTATAGGAAACAAACACATAAAACGATTCAAAATAATCATCAAATTTCACGGAAATGATCAAGTACGCAGCCTTAACGTAAACATTTCATTAACAACACATTCATTTTTCTACTTTGTTTGAAAGATTTTACAGTAGTATAAATACATGAGGGCATTAATTTCGGCAAAAGTTTACGATCTTTGCAAAAATAGAACTTGAACGTGGTGCTTTTTGTGGTTGGACAAGTTAATTTATCATTGTCTTTCTACCTAAATATCATTCCAGCTGCAAATGCTCCTTCTGCTAACAGCATGGGCTCAAAGGAGTCCCACTCTTCCCTGGGGTACCAGGTACGTTTTCCAGTTCTTTCATCTCTCTAAAAAATATTAATATTTTATTATGTGGGGAAGAACACGCGATATATGTATTTTTTTTACTTATTTATTATTTAATCGTAACGAATTTTATAATACATGTTTGCTTTCTCCCTTGTTCGGTCAAGGCGAAATCGATATTTTTGGCATAAATGAATTGTGTCGGAGGACATCATAATAATTAGAGCTGGGCATAGTGCTGCACACAACAACGCGTTTATTTATAACGTTTGTTTAAATTATGGTTTATAAAATTGCTAACCATTTTTTACGGAAGATGATAAACGTTTGACTAAGTAACATAGTTATGATATTTTCCGACAAACATTTCTTTCATTGTGTAAACATTTGTATAAAGAAAAAATAAGATTCAGTATCCATGGTATATTAGAAAATTTTGAGATATTTTCTAGTTTACGTATACTTGTCCACTATTACGATTTACGATTTATTAAATAAACAAATAAAATTTGCTTTTAAATGTTTCAAAATTATATTTTCACTCTACACGTGTTTCGGCTTTTTAGGCCCTTTTCAAGAGTACAGATGAGAGGTACTAAATTATAATTTGTGTTCCTTGCTTATATATTGAATGTTACATCTGGCAACTTATACTAATAGATAATTTAATAAAAACAAAACAAAAGAAAAATATGTATAAGGAGTTTTATGCTGGTTCTGTACAAGACGCCAATATCATCCATAAATGTATTAATTATAGACTAGAATTAGTGATAAAGTTAGCAATAAATTAATTAAATTAGGTTGCAACACAATATCTGTAAATAAAAATAACCTAGGAAAAATGTTAATAAACAATAAGGATAAAACAGAAAAACTACAAAAGACAGAAGTGTATGAACTAAAATGTAGTGACTGTGACGCTATATATATTGGCCGGACTGGACGAAACATAAAAAAGAGACTTGAAGAGCATAAGAAGTCTATTGTAAACAACTTATATAGCACCGGCATGTCAATACACTGTATAGAAAACAATCACTTTATAAATATGGATAATGTAGAATTACTTCATTCCGAAAAGAAAAGCAAAAAATTAGACTTACTAGAAATATTAGAAATTAAGAAAGCTTCCAAAAATAAAAAAACGGTGTAACCGTTTGAATGAATGAATGAACAACAAATATTCGCAGGTCACCACATTTTAGATAAAGTAATTTAACTTTTCTAAAAAATTCCAAATCTTTCAAGCCATTTTTATTAGTATAAGTTGCCAGATGTAACATTCAATATATAAGCAAGGAACACAAATTATAATTTAGTATCTCTCACCTGTACTCTTGAAAAGGGCCTAAAAAGCCGAAACACGTGTAGAGTGAAAATATAATTTTGAAACATTTAAAAGCAAATTTTCTTTTGTTTATTTAAAATATTTAATAATGTTTCACAAGGAGCCAACCGCAGAATCAGTACAATGCATATATATATATATATATATATATATATATATATATATATATATATATATATATATATATATATATATATATATATATATATATATATATATATATATATATATATAATCAATACGTACTGATTATAAATGTTTTTTCTGACGTACAAGTAAAAAGCAAGCTGATTTCATAGAAGACACAGTATTTGATCGATGATCCGTCAAATTTTAAATCTGAAAATCATCCCACACATTTTGAAATGAGAATGGCCCAACGCAGTCAATGTACATCCTGTACATTGATTGCCACTTTAAATCCGTCCCCATATTTTCTTTTATCTTTGTCCTAGAAAAAATTTAAAAAAGTATGGTATGGTACCTTCAAAAAAATAATTGAAAATTACACAATAAAGTTGTGAACATAACCTATATTTTTTTAAATGGTTTCTACTATCTTTTCTCTATATATAAATAGAATTTTTTTATTCTGATTAATAATAATATAACACTTCTATATTTTTTTGGAAAATGAAATATCCTCATTTAAGTAACTGATTCATTAAGTAACAAAAGTGAAATGAATACATTTATAAAACATGTTCAACATGGCCACCATTATTTACTATGCAAATCTGATATCTCTTTGGTAAATGATTCATTGTACTTTATAATTTATCATAGTATTCGTTGTTTATATTAAATATATCTTAAGAAAATTTTATTTTCAATTTCTTCAATATCATTATTTCTATTTTGATACACAATATTTATTAAATAACCCCATAAAAAATCAAATGGCGTCAAGTCAAGACTACGAGGTGGCCATATTATGATTCCATTTCCACCTATCCACTCACGATAACTGCTATTTAAATCACTCTCCCATCACGACCATTCTGATATAATGTAACGGTATAACTTCTCAAACGTGTTCAATTGCATTGCATGAAAATATTTCATTACTTTTTTTCCAAAAATTATAGAATTGTTTATATTGCCTTAATCAGAATAAAAAATTCTATTGAAATATAGAAAAAAAATACAGGTTACGTTCACAACTCTTTTGTGTGATGTTCAATTGTTATTTTGAAGGTGCCATTAAAATCCACGGCAAAAAATCATACTGAATAATATTCCTCTAGTACACAAATTAACCATAATATGGGGGTGTGGATTTAATGTGGAACAACCTGTACATACAGCCAAAATTGTTACTACACGTGTGACATACGCACACACTGAGCTCTAAAAACAGACTGCCTGAATTTGTGATGAACTGCGTAAAAGCAACGTTATGCCCAGCTCTATATACGAGAATACTTATACAAGGTGTCTTAAATTTGATGTACCGCTACAGCTAGCTTTATAACTACAAATGATAGGGAGGAGGTAAATATAGCACAGGACATGGCACCTGAACAAGAGGGATCCTGGGTTTCAGTAGATTTTTCTGAAATTTCTTGTACAATATATTATGACTCAGGATGACACTTGTATATGTGGAAAAATTTTGTGAGCCTACAGATTGTACCATAAAACAGGTCCGAAGATTCCTTCTTTTGCAAAGTTTAAAAATATTATTTTTTCTCTTTGGATATGAATATCCTTTAAAAAATCGATTAGTATAAGGATTTTGAAGTATATATTTATTTAACGAAGTGTCCTATAATCAAAATATACGAGGTGCTATGATTGTTAATGAGAAATACTAACTTTTCAAGTTCTAAAAAATGTATTTTAGATGCAAACTATTGATAAAAATATTGAAAGAATAAATACTTATTTTGTACGTTTTTTGAAGCCATTTCAGTTTCCATAATTAATGTGTACGTAATGGAAAATGGAATAATACAACTTGAGTTTATGGACAATTTCATATCTCTACCGCTACGAATAAGCATGACGGGACCAGAAACTGGTGAATGGTTTAAAAAATTAGGCACTATGCTCAGAAAGTATCTTCTTCAAAATACGAAGATGATGCCAATTTTGTTGACGATGACCTTAAGTCCATTACATCTTTAAATAAAAACCAATTTCGTGAATTATTTCCAATTTTGCAATCCTGTACAATATGGCGGTCATTTAAGGAATGCCACAAAGAAGCATTTAATAACTTTTTTGATGAAAATAAGAGAGGGATTATCAGATACCTGTTTGAACACGCTATTGAATTACTCGTGCTGACAAAATGTAAGTATAGCTATTACCATTGTAAGACAGAGCCTTATGGTCACATTTGAACCTGGAAACTTAGTATTTGATTGTCCTGAAGTTCAAAATAAAGAACAATTCATAAATAGCCATGTCACCAGATTTTCAGATATTCTCTACAATCCTGAACCAGAATATCCAAAGGCAACTTTATACCCTTCTATACAGTAAGGGTATAAAGTTGCCTTTGGATATTCTGGTTCAGGATTATAGAGAATATCTGAAAATCTGGTGACATTTGAAAGTTCCAAAAAAACTCCCATTTTCGAATTCAACGGCAGTCTTACTCTTACCATAAAAAAGTATAATTTGTTAAAAGCAGGCCTAGTAGTCGCTCCGGATGGATATATTTTAGATGTACATGGTCCATACTTCTCGGATGTTCTCAATAATGACGCAACAATTCTTTTTACATGACATGACCCCAAGATCAACACAGATTAAGAGAATGGGTTCAAGAAGGTGATATATTTGTTGTAAATCGTAGGGATGCTGTTCGGTTTCTTGAGGAACTGAATTTAAACTACGAAATTCCACCCCCTCTGTTACGTAATCAAAGGCAGTCTACCACAGAGGAAGCGAATCGTTCGAGAGTTATTACAAAAACACGTTGGATAGTGAAATCAAGAAGACATTTAAAATCAGTTTTTAAACTTTTTAGGGATATGATACCAATTCAACACTGTGTACACTTGTCAGATTTTTTGAAAATTGCGTGCGCTATATTAAACAGATTTCACGAGCCTATTCACATGCAAGATACAAAGGAGCTTGTACAACGTTAGTTAGAAATTAGAAATGAAGATAACATTAATTTGCTTCAAACAAGAGTTCAGCAACATCAAATACTTCGTGCAAGAGGTCATGGCCCCTGGATTAACATTCACGAATATGACTTGGAAGGATTTCCTAGACTAAATTATGATTACCTAAAGCTGAAAACTTTAGGAACATACCAAGTTCGATTATCTCCAAGATATGTTCAAGACACCAAAAATTGCAATCCAAACTGCATATACAAGTGTCATCCTGAGTCATAACATATTGTACAAAAAGTTTCAGAAAAATCTACTGAAACCCAGGATCCTCTTGTTCGGGTGCCATACCCTTTTACAAAAGATAGAAAATATATGACACCGAAAAATTAGGTCTAGGTGACGTCAACTTTTTGTAACTGTCGCGACTGATTTTATGAATCGAACAAACTTTTATATGTGCTATATCAGCATAAAATAAATATCAGGCAAGTATTCGCTATCCGAAACTTCTGAGCGCATCTTTCAGTTGTTGATTTTAGATTTGAAAATCCAAAAAAAACAGACGCATTTTTCACTAGTTGATTTTAGACTTGAGGTAAAAGCCACAAAAAAGCAGAAATAGTCTATTTCCATCACGAAAAAAGTTATAAACAATGTAGCAGCGAAAATACACACGAAACGTTCCGATATTTTCAGTTTGGTATTATTTTTTCTGAATATTTTTAGGATCACGTAAAATTTCGATATCTTTTATTACGGATTTTTAAAAAAGAAATTGCTCGTCATGTACAGGGTGTTCGATTGTTTTTACGATTACATGTTTGGAATCATCTGAATAACATTTGTTATTAAAGACTTTTTTTTGAAAAATTAAAAAGAAAGAAGTTAGGGTGGTTCAAAATATACGTGATTACCTTGTACAGTAGCTTACATTCGACTAGTTAATATCGTTTATCCCTTTTTATGAACAATATCAGAGTTAAATCGATAATAGACTAGCTTGCTTAAGATTTCTCTATAAAAATTCTGCTTATGATATCTTAAAAATATCGAATATTTCATAATTTTAAGTATTTTCATCAGTACATAAAGAATAAATTAATTTCTTACCCAAGTTATGTAGTAAGATGCGATTCTAAGGGCAAGCCAAATGACATAAAATAAATTTGTTATAAAATCAACAATGTTCCACAAATCAGCAATATATTCTAATAATCCTTCACCCCACAGTGACCTTATTTCGCCCCAAATTAAACCTGAAAATAAAATCAATATAACATTTACATAACTGCATTATCTTAATTTACATGATTATACAGTGTGTCTTACTTTTCATCACTGTATTGGGGGTGCAGTGGTAAAAAGTATCTCGGCCATTTGAATCAAATTTGGTTATACTTTTGTTAAAGATTTTGAATAAATTGATATTAAAAAAAAATTTCGAAGTTAAATACGCCTAATAGTTATATTGGCGACTGAGATAGATTATTTGTTTTTACAGAATCTTGTTCGGCCTAAATCCCCTGTACTGGGTGGCCACGAGACTAGGGCCATGTGTAGCAACTCATTTACTCTACTTACCTCGCTGAAAGTAGAAGCTGAAAGAAAATTGTTATGAAGTATCCATGGAGAAAGACCCAAAAAATTATTTGTTGTTTTTCTTCCTCTTTTTTGGGGTTTTCTCCATAGATACTTCATAACAATTTTCTTTCAGCTTCTGCTTTCAGCGAGGTAAGTAGAGTTAGTGAGTTGTTACACAGACTCACTTACTCTACTTACCTCGCTGAAAGCAGAAGCTGAAAGAAAATTGTTATGAAGTATCCATGGAGAAAGACCCAAAAAATATTTGTTATTTTTCTTCCTCTTTTTTTTTTGGGGTTTTCTCCATGGATACTTCATAACAATTTTCTTTCAGCTTCTGCTTTCAGCGAGGTAAGTAGAGTAAGTGAGTTGTTACACAGACTCACTTCTACTTACCTATAAGCTGAAAAGCAGAAGCTGAAAGAAAATTGTTATGAAGTATCCATTTAGAAAGACCCAAAAAATGTTTGTTATTTTTCTTCCTCTTTTTTTGGGTTTTTCTCCATGGATACTTCATAACAATTTTCTTTCAGCTTCTGCTTTCAGCGAGGTAAGTAGAGTAAGTGAGTTGCTACACCATGCTTATATCTCTTTCAATTATGAACCGATTTAGGAGACACTTGGTACAAAGATATTAGACCTAATTTCAGATGGACATGCAGATATAGTCAAAATGGCCGACATCCGGTTTCACCGGAAGTGCGTTTACCTTTGATTTTTTAAATGCATCACCCAGAATATTTTATGTTTTTCGGAATCTACACCTCAAATTGCATAGGATAGATGTGCCAAATATAGATTTTTTATTTAATACAAAAAACTAAAAATATATAGGGTGTTCTATTAAAAAAATATATAAGTTGGATTGATCACACTTTTATGCAACAACATGTATATTCACAGAGGCCATCACAGAAAAATTCATAAAATTTCCTACGATCTCTTTTCTGAAACGTCTCCAAAAGCAACGGAGAAAAGTGGGGTGGAAATTCTCGCGGGTTCACCCTACATGGAATAATGTTCAGTTTAATTCAGCGTTTATTTTTTAGACGCCATTTTACTTACTAATTACATATATTATTACGCCACACTCTGCTATACCAAAAAAGGGCACCCCTCTCTTTCCTCTTCCATTCTCTCACCATATCTTGTACCCAAGTAGTACCAAACCACTCTAAGAACAATATTTCCAGTCTTTGAGAAGCTGCTCCCAGTAGCACTAGTAATAAAATGATGTTTAAAATTTAATATGAAAAATATAAAGAAATATCTAAAATAACACAAAAATAGCAGATGTTTGTATACTGATACCGCGATCCCGAATCTGTTTTTGACGCCGATTTGAAATATGTTTTTAGTTTTCCTCTATCATGTGCAAATTTCTCACAAAATAATAATAATAGTAATAATAATAATAATAAACGCCGTTCTTGCGAGGTGCTGATGTTGAGTCAGTCACCGAACTTCAGCCAAATCGTCTGAAAGCCCGAATCAGAGCTGCCGAACAGGAAAAACTGTTTCGGCAGCACGTCGATAAACCCCAGCATGGTGTCTTCTATAAGAACATAGAAACACTGGGTTTATCGACCAGGCTGACCTTCGCCTTTCTAAGGTCAGCAGGGCTTAAGTCGGAGACCGAGGGATTCATTATGGCCTGTCAAGATGGTGTTATCAACACCTTGGTCTACCGCAGCCGCGTGTAGCGTGTAGAGGTTCCTGATATCAACTGCAGGACCTGCCATCAGGCGCCGGAATCGCTCATGCACTTACTATCTGCATGCCTTATATATGCGATTTCGGCCTACATCCACCGGCATAACGCGGCGTTACGAGTGCTATACTACCATCTAAGGCACTCGTACGGGGTAGACCAGACACCAGTGCTGCCTTACGTCCCCGGAGATATTGAGTCCGTTGTCGAGAACGAGAAATGCCGGATTTACTGGAACTACTCGTTCCCGACTGTCAGGCTAATCCAAGCCAACAAACCTAACATAGTCCTCCTCGACCATCAACTCAAGGTGATGTATGTCATCGCGTTCTCGGCACCTGCGGAGAAAAACATCACCTTGAAGGAGGAGGAGAAACGGACCAAATATCGAGATCTCCGGTACGAGCTCCAAGTGCTGTACCCAGGCTACTCGGTAAAGATGGTCGTCCTTATAATCGGTGTACTCGGAGGGATAAAGCCTACGCTGCTCTCGGAACTGAAGATCATACCGGCCTGCCAAAAACCAGCCGAGTGGCTGGCAGGTCAAATGCAGAAGGCGGTCATTCTGGGTTCGCTCCGTCTGCTTAGGGCACACGATTCTGGTATTTACAGTCACTAACCCTGCGGAATGTGGGGAGTGGCTGTAGTTGATCCGCCGGCGCGACTCCCGTGAGGCGTCGGAGGCCACGGAAGGACTGACCGGCACCGGGAAACCGAAAAAAAAATAAATAAATAAAAAAAAATAAACGCCGTTCTTGAAGAAAAATACATTACACAGCGAAGTTTAGACCCGTAATGGACTACTCTTACAGTTAACTCTTGTTTTTAAATAATAATTTCGTTTGATACAGTTTCCGTAACCGTAAAACAACTTCGGTTAGCTAACACGGATGATAAAAGTAGAGCAAATTTGGACTTTTGCTGGAGAAAGTCAGCTTCATCAACCTTAGCTCGCTAAAGTATTTAAGTTAAGAAGGAACCATTTCTGTGTTAGGCATACGTAATGTTGTCAGACTGTGGAAGTATGATTATCATAAAATAACTAGAATATTACCAGATACTTCAAACAATACGTCCATATCCGAAAATAACAAACAAAAGTAAAACAAATATTTATATTTACAAGTAGAAACTTTTTAAATCAAGTTCATGCATTCAGTGCAGGAACAGAGATATCTCTCATTTTTCGTGCAGCGTATCACATATTTTATAATATTATATTAGTACTATGAAATAAATGAGCATATATAGTTGCTTAAACAAAATCTCGTAATACCGCCTACTACTAACGAGATGTCGCCAAATATCAAATGGATCGTGTTATGCAACAAGGATCCAACCCACAAACTATTAAAATTTGAGTTAGCCGCACTTTTAAGTCAATAACATACTCTGCCACCTGTTAATTATTAGTGTAACTAAAACTTACCTCAATTTGACTGCATTTTTCGCATGTGACGTTACTGCTTATTGTAAGTCGTTAAGTTCATAAAAATAAACAAGGAACCAAGCTTCATGGTATATAAACTTTATAACTTTGACAATAACATATTATTGAAACAAGATACCAATGTGCATGGACTATATTACTGTTATTGTAATACAATATGTAGTGATAAGCAACATAGATCCAACTGACTTGGATTTCCTTTTGAATTTTTATTCAGTCTTAAAAGTTAATACAACAAGGAACCAATCCACGTGGATCCTTATTGCAGTATTTCGCAATAAAGACCTAACCCAGATCAGATTTATTCTGTTGATGTTTTTAAGGTTAGATACATTGTGAGTGAATTGATAAATTGTATTTTTGTGATATTGTGACTAATAATATAAACAATAATAAACACTATCAACCATGTCGTCCAGAAGTGCTAGGATTTTAGAATTAGCTAAAACACAGGTATGTTATAAAAAAAATAAATAATGAATTACTTTAGTAAAATAAGTCGATAGTAAGAATTTACTTAATGAGTCCCTCTTTACAGAGTGAAAATAAAAATGAATATGATTTTGCAAACATGGAAATATTGTTAGAAAATGACAATAATTTACCTAAAGAAACCACAGTACCGTTAATTATTAATAGAATAGTACCTAACAATGAACTAATATGTTATGATTCGCATGATAACGAACAAGCAACCACAACATACAATTTCATTGTCTCTGATGAAACTGCTACATTAATTTCAGCAGAATTTGAAAGCATTGAGCAAGAAATAAGTAGTTGCGGTGAAATAACACCTCTTATAGAACAAGAAAAAAAAGTGGAGGGTAATAATAATGTGGACATATTCTTGAGAGGGCCGGAAAAATTAATTACAGGAAGTTGTAGAACAAGAAATAGAAGAACAAGATGTTAATGACATAGATATTTTCTTGAGAAATGAAGGGCGTGTATTACAAGAAATTATAGAAGAAGGAAGAAAAGTATAACAAGATATGAATAATATACATAATTTTTTGAGAGATGAAGGAAATATATTACAAGAAGTTATTGATAATGACGCTGCAAGTAATAGTGGTAGTGACAAAAACTATGAACCTGATTCAAACTTAGAATTTAGTACAGATGACGAAAGTGCTGATCTAGATATTAATTTTTTACCTGCAAATGGAATCCAAAATATTGGAATAGAAGATAAAGAAAATAATCAGAAAGGACGACCTCATAAAGGCAGAAAAAGAAAATTTCCAGGACAGGATCGCCACATTAGAAAATTGTTAAAAAATTCAAATAAGGACCATATTAATTCAAGAGGAAAGGAGCAGAATGCAAAAAAAATTTGTTCATTATAAATGTAAATGCAATAATAAATGCTACGAAAAAAGTTTCAGCACAAGATTGCGAAAATGAATTCAACAAATTTTGGGAGGTGGTAGATTACACGGCACAAAACTTTTACATTACAACCTGTGTCCAGGAAAAGCCTGTTAAAAGAAAATATGCAACAGAATCTAACAGACAGTTCACTAGATTCTATGCAATTAAAAAAGTTTTAGTATGTCGCGACATGTTTACGCAAACATTTCGATTAACACCTAAGCGAATTAACACAGCACTTGTCAAAGTGCGATCTAACTCTTTAATAGATAATATAGGAAAACATGATAACCATAGAAAAATTTACCAAGAAATTTTCAAATCGGTTTTAAATCAAATAGAAAAATTCCCGAAATATAAATCACACTACCGTCGAGAATCAATCAGTGACGATAGAGAATATTTGTCAACAGATTTAAATTTAAGAAAAATTTTTGAATTATTTAAATCAGAACATCCACACATGAAAATTTCATTAGCAAAATACAAAAAATATCTTTTAAGTAATTTCAACCTACATTTTAAATCGCTCAAAAAGGACATGTGCAATGTATGTGACAATATTAATGCTAAACTTCAAAATGAAAAAATCGGACAGCATAATAATTGTTGAGTTAAAAAAGAGAACTCGATGATCACCAAAATATGGCCAAAGAAGCTAGAAGTTTGATGAAACATTATATGAAAGAAGCCGAACAAAATTTACAGGTGGAGACTTTAACATTTGACTTGGAAAAAACTCTGCCTTTACCGCGAATTCCAACGAATATCGTTTTCTACAATAGGCAGCTATGGTTATACAATTGCGGAATACACTCGGGAAAAAAATCAGAGGGAAACTGTATGATTTGGAATGAGGGAGAAGCTAGCAGAGGAGCTCAAGAAGTGGGATCCTGTTTAAGGAAATATATATCTTTTGCTATTCTTGCCGACGTTGAAGAATTACATCTTTGGTCAGATTCCTGTGGAGGCCAAAATCGCAATATAAAAATTGTAAGGACGATACTCATTTTCCTTTACTACGCATTATGACGTGTGCTACTTGTTCTTAAAATAACACCTCTTTTTAGGTACTTATGCTAAGGAATATTTTGCAGAATCATCCTTCAATAAAAATGATTAGCCTTCACTTCTTTGTTTCTGGGCACTCTTTTTTGCCGAATGACGCTGATTTTAGCGATATTGAAAAAGCACTAAGATACCAACAGCGCATATACACACTTGATGAATATATGAATGTAATGAGAACCTATAGGAGAACTAAAAAAAATTATGTGTGATAAAAATGGAAAAAGATGATTTTGTAGGCACGACCAATTTGGAGAAGGGGATAACTAACCGGAAAGTTGATATAAAAGGTGTGTATTTTTTTGTACCTAATTGCCAATTCTTTATTTTTGTTACAATAATAAAAAAAATCTATAATTTTAGGAAACAAAATTAACTGGTTGAAAATGAGGGAGATAAAAATAATAAAAGATCAACCTGATTTGCTGTACATAAAAGAAAATTACGACATAACGTCCGAGTATAATATTATAAACATTAAAAGAAAAACAAGGTCTCGCCATGAGGAGTTCTTAATTCCTCTTTGTCCAGATGGGAAACCTATTTCAGAGGCAAAAAATGAATGACCTTAAATCATTATATAGTTTAATACCAGAGGATGCCATGCACTTTTATAGAAATTTAAAAGCCGACCCTCTTATCGAAGATGATTTAGAAGGATATAATGGATCACTACACTATCAAGTAGAACAAAATTAATAAATGTTTGTAATAGTTTGAAAATAAAAGATTATTATTGCCAAAAAAATTGGTTTCTATTATACATACGACTATCTATAGCTACAAAAAATCAATTTTACAATAAGGATCCAACCAACATTTTATATATTTAAATATTAAATTACGAAAAAATAAATTAAAACTACATAATAAAAATTACTGTATGATATGTACAAAAAGAAAAAAAAACTAAAAAAAGCAACAAATATAAGAATTACGGAGAAAACAAAAAAAAATAAAACCGCCATTTTCTTAAATCACCATCAGTGTTGGTTGGATTCCTTTTTGCATAACACGATCCAAATATTCATCACAGTGTATAAAATGGAACAGTATTTATTGCATATTATGCATTTTATAAGAAACGAATTAGTTATTTTTCAAGGTGTAAATAATTTTACAGAAAAAAATTGCGTTCCAAACAAATTATCGTAGATTATGCCATTATCAGAGACTCATTATCAATTACCAGATAAAATTACTAATTACCAGCCATCTGGCAATACGAGAAAATAACCCACAGCTGTTTTCCAGCCTCTACTGCCATCATGTTCATGAGCTGACCTTCTTGGCGTAGACTTTGCATCGAAAAGTAGATCTTTAAAATGTTCCTTAAATGCTTCCCTTAATAGTCCATGATGCCAGTGCAAACAGTGCGTGGCTTGACTTTCTGCCCGCTCTTTGCCAGTAGGGTGAGGGAGAAGGATTGAACTAGGGGTCATAGCTCGGGACGGTGGGAGCGGTCATTTGATTTGTTAAATTCAAATTGAAATTTCACATTGGATTTTTTAACTCCACGTTTTGCTGTCGATTTGATACCTGTTTCAAGATAATATCCTAAAAAAATCCAAAAATACCCTTAACAGCATTTTTTTGTGGTTAGGTATGGCTCCCAGGTCCAATTTTCCGAAGTTCCGAAAAAACGGGCCCCGACGCCATGATGTCTTGTGGCCACTTTCTCTTGAAAATCGAGATATTGCTTAAACGCGGTTTTTATTAAGTTAAGGTACTATTAACAGCATTTTTTTTTGGTCACCGAAAGGGTTAATATGCAAAAAATGTGTTTTGCAAAGTAAGCTGTTTTTCGAAGATGGTGTAATATCAGAACCATTGGTTAGAAAAAGGTTTCTTTAGTCTAAAAATATTTATATGTCTTTTGAATGAAAATATTTGCATATTAAAGTATTTTGTATGCAGTCGTCTTACCCCATTCACCCCTCCACTCACCTCCACATTCACTCTGTTTTAACAAACAAATTTTCAAAATAACCAAATTTATGGCTGTAATTTGCTTTAAATACGCAAACGACACGTTGAATAAGTCAAGGAATCGCCCCTTAAAATCCTTTGCAATAGTTCGGGAGCACCCTGTATACTCACTTAAAAAGAGAGCATAAGACGCTGAATGACAAATAAATTTCACAAAAGGTTTTTTCATGAAGGAGCCCATTTTTGAGGTTGGTGCTAACATATAAATTCCACAATACATTGGAAACATCATGCTAAGTTGAGCTATCTGAAAACCTTGGCCAATTATACTTTTTTCTTCTAAATCCTGGTAGTCCCTCATACCATATCGATGCCAGAAGTTGCTGGACATTCGGATGAGCTATAAACTGAAAATGAGTAAAATATTATGTGGTTTAAAAAATAGTCAGAAATTAAATAAAAAATATGTTTGTTGATGAACGAAACTTCTGCAAATATATAATAAGGAGAAAGAAAGAAAGAAAGAAGGAAAGAAAGAAAGAAAGAAAGAACGAAAGAAAGGAAGGAAGGAAGAAAGGAAGAAATTATTTGACTATGTACGGAAATTTTTTAAATTTTAATTTCAAAAACATGCCACCACAAACATATTAATATCTTAAAAAAATGCTTAATGGAGTTGGAAGATCTTTAGTCTACTAATTTACAAAGAACATATTCATAAGACAAATATGTTAGTTTGAAACAAAAATGCAAATGGGAAGTTCCAACTACTTTTTGTTAATTTTCTGCCGTTTCGTATATTAGGAAAAAGTTGAAAAAATTTTATAAAGCATTTACAGTGTTCTTCTGGTTACAATTTCAGTCCAAGAAAATCGGAAAAATAGCGACGCTGCTGAAGCAACGATCAGTTCCGGTTTTTTAACCCAATGATATAATCAGTGATCACGCTAAATGTTAATATCCAAGTTTGAATTTAGATCTTCATCCACTAAATGAAAAATTTTTCGTAATAGGAATTGCTTAATTTTGTTTTTAAATCGAACTGAACATAATAATTTAACTTCAGGCGGAACTTTATTATAAAGATTCAGATTTAAAGTGTTTTTAGAATAAGTTGCGAGTCTATGCATAGACAACAATGTGTATTAATTATTATGATTATGAGACAGAAACTGGTAATTACTAGAATAAATAAGATGAATAAGACAAACTGGATAAACAGGATAAATAAGAAAATAAAATAAATAAGATAAATGAGACAAATGAAATAAATAAGATAAACAATATAAGCAAGATAAACAAGAAAAACAAGATGAAGTAGATAAATGGGATAAACGAGATAAACAATATACATAAGACGAACGAAATAAATAAGTGAGATCAATAGGATAAACAAGATATTTTTAGTGGTAACTTTATAACAAAAAAAAGTCAGTTTATTGTGTTTTTTATGTATAATAATAAAGTTTAAAATAGCATTTTACCATCTACAAATTCATTTATATTTTACTTGCAAATTATCGTAATAATCCAATAAATTACTTCTAATTTTTAGACATGCACCACCATCTCACGTTTTAAAAAAAGGTCTACGAGTATAGAAAAACTTAAAATTGATAGTAAGTAAATCTCTTGCTACTTACTGCCTTTTGTTTATATTTGATGGCCAATTTTAATCTTTCTAAAGTTTGCCTCTCACCAACCACCCATGTCTCACCTTCCGGATCGTAGTTTAACATTATTTCTAGCTCGTAGGAAGTCCTAGCGTGGTCCAGTAAGGAAGTAGCAAATGTTTCGACTTGGCTTCTCATATTCTAGAAATAAAATTATAAAATTTAATGGATAAGAAACAATAAAAAGATACATTAAAAAGAAAAAAAATACAAATATATGGCAGGCAAGATCAATGTGCAAAAAATGATATTGATATTGAATATGAACATTGCCGGTAACGACGCATATCCCCGGGCGTCAGTCTATGAAGATGCTGCATAAACGCGAAAAGAGGGTATTCTTGTATTCATTCTTATATGTTGATAAAAACCAATTGCGGCATATTTTGTTTTAAAATTGTAGTCCAGGAATTAGACAGTTTTACCTGGAAAGTTTTCCGGACGTATTGATATCACAGGCCTGCATGGTTTTAGGGGTCTACAATTTTTTTACATTTTTAGAGTTAGTAAATCGTCCTGAACTCTGCAGTATTATTAGTTTTCGTGTATCACGCACTGTTTACTCTAAACATACATAACGACATTATTAGTAATTAATACATATCTTTTTAAAATAAAATTGTTAAGGACCACTGTCTTTTAATCTAGACCTTTCTAGTTGGAACCACAATATACACATAGTATTCGAAAAGCACATACAGCAGTCAGTAGTAAGTTAACTGTGGTTGAACGTGTGCTTACAGTATATAATAGCGTGATAAGGTTATTAAAAATTCGTCATGTCCTCAAGACATTGTAAAGACAGCGCCGATGTGTTTTGTTACATTTGTGGTTCATATACAGTTAAAAAAAGACAAAGAAATATTACGGAATTCGTGAAAAGAAGTTATCTTGCGTACTTTGGTGTAAAGCTTGGAGACCAAGACAAAACATGGGCGCCACACAGAGCTTGTGTTGAATCGTTACGGAAGTGGACTCAAAATAAAAAGAAATCCTTACCTTTCGGCATACCAATGGTGTGGCGGGAACCCAGCAATCATGCAGAAGATTGTTACTTTTGCTTGTGTGACGTAAGTGGTTTTAATACTAAAAAATAAGAAAAAAATATTTTATCCGAACCTTCCATCAGCAATAAGGTCAGTAGCGCATGAGCCAGATGTACCTGTACCTGCTGTATCAGAGAATTATATTCTTTTGTCATCTGATTCTGATTCGCAATTAGAAATTGAAGATTCGGATGAAGACTTTTCATTACAAAGTACTCAGCCTCAGCTTTTTACTCAGAATGAACTAAACGATTTAATTCGTGACTTAGGACTTTCAAAAGAGTCTGCTGATCTTTTGAGATCTAGACTGAGTGAAAAGAATTTACTTCTTCCAGGAACGACATTGGTATAGAAAATGTGAAACTGAATTTTTAGAATACTTTGTTCAAGAGGGATCCCTTGTTTACTGCCATGATGTTCCAGTATTGGTTAGCAAGTTAGGAGCATCCATTTATCAACCAAATGACTGGAGGTTGTTCATAGACTCATCTAAAAGGAGTTTAAAGGGTATATTGTTGCATAATGGTAATATATACACATCAGTTCCGGTTGCACACTCTGTTCATTTATAAGAAAGATATGAACTCGATGTTATGTGGAGATTTTAAAATCTTAGGTATGCTCTTAGGCCAACAGTCTGGCTATACTAAAATGCCCTGTTTCTTATGCGAATGTGACAGTAGAGCACGAGGTGAACATTGGCAAAAGAAAGAATTGCCACGTAGAATTAATTTAGTACCTGGTTCAAAAATATTGTACAAGAAAGTTTGGTCGATCTGAAAAAATTTTTCTGCCTCCGTTACACAGTAAGTTGGGGCTAATGAAGCAATTTGTTAAAGCTCTCGATAAAAACTGTAACAGCTTCAAGTATTTATGTTCAAAGTTTCCTAGTTTATCAGAAGCCAAGCTTAAGGAAGGTATTTTTGTTGGGCCACAAATTAGAGAGTTAATGAAAGACAGAGTGTTTGACTCAACAATGAACGATAAAGAAAAAGGCTGCATGGGTTGGCTCAAAAATGTAGTTCAAAAGTTCTTAGGTAATAAGAGAGATCCTGATTTCAAGAATATAGTCAACGATATGTTAGAAAATTATAAAACATTGGGGTGCAATATATGAGTTTGAAACTTCATGTTCTTCATTCCCATCTTGACTATTTTCCAGAAAATCTCGGGGTGGTGAATGAAGAACAAGGTGAAAGGTTTCACCAGGACATTAAACAGATGAAGATGAAATATTAAGGAAGATGGAACGTCGCCATGATGGCTGACTATTATTGATGTTTATAGAGAGAATCTTCTGAAGGTGAAACTTCACATACACGGGCTTCAACTAAGCGTTCATTTGAAAGTAAAAGAAGTCGTTTTCATTCGCAAAGAGACATGTAAAAATGTTAACGACTTTTTTGTAATATTATTTTCTTGTAGATACTTGTAAATTATGATTATTTTGTAATTAAAAATGAGAAGTATTTTACTGTAATGCATTATTTTAATACATTTTATTAGAAAACCGTTCATGTATTTTTACTTTGTGAAAAAACCTTGCGTGATAGAGCAAAATTCAAGTCATTTTTGGATTCGGCATGAAAGTCATATAGAATTACATTAAAATATAGAAACCCCCCCACCATAAGTTTTATTTTGCAGGCCTGTGTATTTGGAGTTTTATAGATCTTTATACTTTGCCACTTCGTATGTTTTTCGCTATGCCGCCATATTGGGAAAATGACACCAAAAACGAGTTTTTTGACAATATCTCCTTTCCTGCTCATTTTACGATAAAAATAGTTATCTATTAAATTAAATTAGAGAAAATGTCCTATAATCTATTCCATCATGAGCGTTGGTAAAAATACTTATTGCCACACCGCTACGAAGTAGAGAGCGTTTTTTTGTGTTATCCCTAGTAAACCTAATGAACATGCATTAATGATGTAATTTCGTGCAGTCTCCTGCACCTCGGTATCCCTGATGGACCAGGTTTTGTGAGTTTTTCGTCATTAGCAACAAGCGAAATTTAAAGATAGGAATAAACTCCTCAAGGAATAAGCTTCTGTTTCAATTTTATCATAAAGTGACTCGTCAACGGTCTCCGTTTCTTCCTCTCTATCAAAAAATTTGTTTTTTGCTCCATTTTTCCGATACGGCAACGCGAGCGACAAAGATACGAGGTGGCAATGTAAAAATTTTAAAAGTACACCTCAAAATTTATAACAATTTCAAAGATCAAAACTAAAAAAGTTTCCAGGCAGCCTTTTTCAACATGTAATTCCTGGATATTATTACAATTAGCCAAAGAAAAATGTACAAGAGTCCACCCACAAACAAAGAACTATCTTCTTTTGGCCGATTTAACAATGCTTAGTTAACTCTAAAAGACATATCAAATTTAAGTTTGTTTAATTATTAAAATACCATACAAATAAGTATATCAATCCAATACAAATCATCACATGCGTCTTTTAGTAATGAACTATGATTTAAAAAACAAATTAAGTTCCTCTTCTTGGTAAAAGTTTAAAATATAGAGTGGAATGAAAAAATAATAACTGAAAAAAAAAATTTTTTTTGAGTCAGTCGTACTGAACATAATGTGCATATTATCTTTTTTGTAAATCAAGTTCCAGCGTTTTGGCAAATAGCCGGGAAAATAATTGTTTAAAAAGATATATGTTATACTTATCTGTGATAAGATTTGTAAAAGTTAGTAAATAATAATTAGCAAAAAAAATTTTTAGTTATTATTTTTCATTCCACTCTATATTTTAAACTTTTACCAAGAAGAGGAACTTAATTTGCTTTTTATATTATTCTCACCTAAGGGGAATTTTCAGTATATAATTTCAATTATTCTGTTCCCTGAAGCCATTAATGTTTATTACATTAAGGTTTACAAGTTAGTACTCTATGCATCGACCGACAGATAACAACTGAAGTGTGTCGTGTCATCGTCATCGTAAACAAGCGCGCGATGGCATTGGTATTGCGCTCGACCCTGAATCTACCATCGCTTGGCCAGGCTTACTAATCTATTTCCAAGCATTTATCTCATTAAATTCCAAATTAATTATTACATAAAAAGGGTTAAATTGTTTTCTTACAATTTAGGCAAGAAAACTTGTTTATTCAATAGCTGTAAAACTATAGAGTCTAAATTATTCATCTAGTAGAACACACAATATTCATTTAAATATTTTAAAACGTTGACAAAACTGTATAAAATCTCAAAGAGTTCTTCAGACCAGAACGTGTAAAATAAACGAACCGACGAAAAACACGTAGCGTTGTAAAAGATTTTACCAAGAATAGGGTCGAAGGCTAATAAAGATAGTGTCATTAAGTCACTTTGCACTTTAAGTACCGTGTGTTTGAAGATCACAGTTAGGGAACTAGCATTTGGCTATCTCCGTCAAGCTTATATGCTTGAACGACGAACTCTCTCACGTAAAATCATATAAATATGCGAGACTACGTAGAGTCGTGGTCACATCTCTGACAGCCCTAGGCTATACGCCTTGATTCTTCGGAATCGGGAACTGCGAGTGTGATCCTGCTTCCGCGCTATAGCTATCCACCGACCCATAGAGCCGCGCTTCATTAGCGTGTAGTAACCACCGACCCCACTGCCACCATGGAGACGAGTAACTTAGGAGTTATTCAAGAACCCGGGGGAGTAAATCCCGCGGAACTCTCCGTGTTTTCACGAATAGGTAAGGATGGCATTTAGTAACTTTTATACCACGTTGTCATTCTCGGCGTACGCAAGCTCACTAAATTTCATTCAATTAAACCAATTACTTTTGTTACGAGTTAAATGGTAACGTTAATCAAAATACGACTCTATGTGCTTGGGGTTTCGCGGTTTTAATAAGATTTGACAGGTGGTACCAAATGATTTACAGATAGACCTTTATTATAATGTATTTCTCAATACCTTTGTCATTAATAATTAGGACATTCAATACTAACTTAGATATGATCAGGTATCAGTAATTGGAATTTTCGTTCATTTGTCCGCAGCACTGTTAGGTCAGGTTTCAGAATAAGATGAAGTAAATAATAAATAGGGTTCAGCTGAATCTGCAATGTGACTTCATCAAATGTCACTCCTTGTGTGGGGGATTCGAGCGATCGGCTGTTAGGTATGTATGGCCAGATGTCAATAACACAACATGTTAGTTCATTTAACCATCTTAGGTGTTGACCATGGGACCTTGTCTCTCGACAGGAGGGCCCGTGGTGGACAGCCAGTGGGCATCGTTTAATGTTTTATGACCACCGCCTACATACGTGCGCCCTGAATGCAATTGACGTCTGCCAACACTTTAGAAAACACTACGAGGTAGTTCGTTTCACCTTGGTATAAGCTTTGACTGCGTGGTGTATTCGACAAGCCTAACAATTAACTGGATAGTTGTCCCACCGAATATTAATTGGCAGCGTTATTTGTGTTTAGAGTACTGTTGTACTGCGGCATCGTGTCCGCGCGTCAGTTAAAGGCATGGTTATCTGCATCTGTCTGTCTTATTTGGCAGAGGACGTTCGGGTACCTCATACAAGAGAAGTTTCTCTTGCACCCATATGTAAGGTTTTACATATGCCACTTACACTACGGAGCGAAAGTTTCCGCCGCATGTAACAAGGTTTTGTTACATTGCAGGTTCAACCAGACGAATATTAAATGTATTTTTTGTGGACAGTTGTCTACCATATGTAAGGTTTTACGTATGTCACGTACACTACGGAGAGGAAGTTTCCGCCGTATATAACAAGGTTTTGTTGCATTGCAGGTTCAACTAGATAAACGTAATGTTTTTCGTTAAAACGTTATTTGAGGTTCCTTGAATTATTACCATCTTCAGGTACAAAAGTGAATTCTAAGCAAATTCGTAATAATAAATATTAAGTCAAATCTTACTTATACTTTTAATTGTTAAAACATATATCAGTGCAGTGCAGATTAAGGTTCATAATAATTGATAAAAATATCAAATTAAAGCAAATTAAAGCCCATAAACGAGACAAAGTAATACCAAACTTTATAAACGTATCTGAAAAGGATACAAAACAAGAGATTTGGGGGTCCTACCACTAAAACTAAACAATCATGAAAAAGGCCAGTTAATTAATCACGTATTACCTGTTGCTTCACGACAAGGTAAGACTTATCAAAAGGGGAATCAACTAAATAATCAAATTAATAAAATAAGAGTATATACGAGGATGGGATGGGACGTTACACTGGTGCCGTGACCAGGATAACATAAACTAAATACACTCCACTACGGGGGGGGGTCACAATTTTGATAGGTGGTAAGTCGGCAATCGAATTGCTGAAACGATAGGGCGTACCGACTCTTCTGGTTTATGTATCTTAGGGAAGCAGTACAATCGAGGTATGCTTGGATTAAATACATGTAACCTCCTATTTAAAGCTGGAGTAATAAGTAAGCCTGGCCAAGGTCATTAATCCTACAGAGACGTACTGGGTATGCATCATATCATAATAAAAACAAAAATATGTTATATATTGTGATGTACGTTTTTGTACTATTGCGTTCGCTTTAAATTCTTTTTTTATGCATTTCCTTATATTTTGTAAGCTTAGTGCTGCACATTATTATTAAACTGTGAAATGACGTTCACACATGTACATTGTATATCTAAGTGATAACTAACAATAAATAAATAAATAAATAAAATAAATGGAAATAAATTTTATTAATACTGGTACACTTTATAAAAATTCGTACAAAACTCATCTTCTTAAGCAGATTTATGAAGTAGCTTGGTTGTCGTTATCACAAACTGGAGCACTTCTATAATAACTGTGTAGCATCAAATATGTTTCTACAGTTGTCTCAGTAAGCGATGTTCGCTGCGGTGAAAAAATATGTTTCTATTTTGAAAAAGACCGTTCGGCATCTACGGAAGTAATACAGGCATAAGTAAAACACTATGTGAACTCACTTAACGCAGCTGTAGATGCACCATCACAAATTTGTCTTAATTTGGTAAAATCAGGATCTTTCCCTAATACAATCTCGAATTTTTCAATAATGGACTTATTTTTTGCGTCATTTATAGTCTGAGCTGTGTATTTACGTTGTCCACTATTTGCAGCAATTCCACTAACGACAACGAGGTATTTTGCAATTTTTCTATTGCATCGTGTAGTCCTCTATAATTGTTATAAATAGTTTTTAAATCTCTTTCAAGGGAAACATCTTGAAAGCTTGTCTGGCTTTTCTTAATAGCTGCAGCCTCGTTAGGGTTGGACTGTAGTATCACAACTTTTATTTGTTGAAAATATTCAGCATAATAAAAAGTTGCCTTCAACCACGTTCCCCAACGTGTAAGAATCGGCTCTGGTGGTTCCGGGAATACCAGGACACAGTGTGTGAAATGCTCGAAGCCGTTTAGGAGATTTGAGAAATACTTTTTTTGTATTTGCTATTAATGCATCTACCTCTGGAAAACATTTTCGAGTCGTTTCTGCTACAAGATGGAACGCATGCACTTTACACGTAACATGTAAAAACCTACAATCGTCTCTTTGAAGAAAACGGCCCACTAAACGCATTGTAGCAGCACCGTCGGTCACAAACATCAACATTTGACTTGTTGACAGTTTAAATTTTTCGAAAGTCTCCAACACCACCCGCGTAATTGTTTCGCCAGTACACGCAGTTAGTCTTTTGCTAGCTAGTGAAAGTGAAAATGTTTATTTAACAGGGTCGAGTACACGTACTATAACATTTAAAATAGAATTTTTTTACAATCTGTCGTCTCGTCAACACATAACCACAGCCGTGTATTTTTTTAATGCACATTTAATCCTATTTACAATGTCTTCACGAACACTTGGTACATATCTACGTAGCGATGAACGACTTGGTAAATTCACCTGGGGATTGTATTTATTCCAGAACTGCCGCAATGCTGGTTTATCCAATATGCGCAGGGTAACATCACAGGCAATCAGTATTAACAATAAAACAAACATAAACTGAGGTTCCAAAGAAGACACGCCATTTTTTTATTTTTATGCCGGTTACTATTGACATGAATTTTGCAGCCGAATTTATTCCAGCACATTAAGTCTTGATCACAAACTTTACAAATTATTTTATATCCATCATAGAATAAATCCGGAAATTCACAGATAAATTTATTCACTTTATCAGCGTACGGTCGTTTTCTACTCTTTACGCTCAACATTATTTATTATTTATTAGTACTCTATGCATCGTCCGACAGATAACAACTGAAGTGTGTCGTGTCATCGTCATCGTAAACAAGCATGCGATGGCATTGGTATTGCGCCCTACCCTAGAAAGCTTTTTATAAGAACAATTATTAATCAGGCTGTCTACTTTCATTATAATCCACTTTATCTAAAATAACAACCTTACTAGCTTATAAATAAAAAGCTTTCTAGAAATTCATTACCAAAAATGATTTCTGAAGTAGACAGATGGCCAATCCCATATAGCCCGTTCTATTGGTTAGTGGTCACGGTTCACCGAACTGTAACAATAGTTTAGGTATAAATAGGACACACTGTTAGTATAAGGTTAGTTTTAATCGTCTCCAGATGATGCCGACTTGGTTGGCGAAACGCGCGTCGAATTTACTGTATGGTGTTTGGTGTTTTGTGGGAAACTACGTCAGTGTCAGTTTCACATCAAAGATCTAATCCACTCAAGGTCTTTCACTGTTATGTTTTAGTTAGGGTTAAGTAAGTATTGACTAATAGGCCTTAGAGACAGATGTATATTCTCCAGTTTAAAGACTGATAAAGTGTTCCTTAAAGTATAAAATCGCTGATGAAACAATGTATGTAACAAATAAATTGATGCAGAACTCTTACAATTAATCATGAATAAAACTGTATTGACATGGCTGACTTTATTCTAAAATCGATCTTGCAATTGTTATTATTTTGCGTAGATCTCTTATTTTAAAAAATTGCTTCTGTTACTATGACTAGCAATTGGTACAATTTACACATTTTTGTCTCTTACGTTATAATCAGCTCGAAATTCACTTTCCATTCGGCTCAGCCTTCTAAGATCCCACGACAGCTCAAACGCCGTTAAGAGAGGATCGTTCGACGACAAAGATATTAATGATGGAGATGATAAAGCCTTATAAGCATTTATTCTTGCTTGTGAATGTCTTAGAGAATCCGTTCTACTTGATTTCACGCATTCGTCACACCCACATCTGAAATGTAAGTGGCATATTAAATATGTTTTCAATATAATTTAAAAGTGACTCGCTTTACCTGACATCATGTGGCATGGGTAGAGTTGCACCTCTGTCTAAAAGCAATTTAATAATCTCGTAATTATTTTTGTGTGCCGCTAAAATTAATGGAGTTATGTCTGATGTAAAAGATGCTGAGGATCGATCTACTATCTCCCAACTCTAAAAAAACAGAAGAATTGTTGAAAAGGATATTTTTGAAATTACCTGAAACTAAATAATAATAACACACTGGTCAACAATACAACACCTAACTGCAGAACTGATGCAGTTATTTGATGAATAGTAGCTTATGAATACTGGATTCTGCACTTCGTTAGATATAAGAGTAATAATTGTTTTATGTTTTATATTTTGTAACAGAGCCCTTTCCATTTATTTTTGGCCATATTTTATTGAAGGTATTAGGACATCAATAGATAATATTCAAATGTATGTATTAAAACCTATTGGTGCATTTATAACTTGTTTCGAATAGGACATATTTACTACTTACATATAGTTCTCCAGGTAAGTGATGCTCCTCTTCCCAATTAAGTAAAAGTTCAACGGCTTCAACATATTCCTCTTTGATAGCATATAATAAACCATCCTAAAAATCATTTTCTTCTCTCAGGTTTTTTTAAGATAAAAAAATGTGTATCCAAAATGAAACTAATTCCAACTAGATATACATTGAATGATCTCCTGAGAAATTTTTAGAAGAATTAACACACTTAATGTAATAATTCACTTTTCTATTCACGCCTAATGTAGGAGTGCACAAGGAGGACGTGATAGGATTATCGTGTCAAAAAAATCACAAAAACAGCCGTTTTGATTCGTTTACATCTACCAAAATCACAATGTGTTGAACTAAATCCGAGTTTCAAATAATCAACCTCGAGTTAATACTACCATAGAGTAGTCAAGTAACACCTCGTAGTAAGCTCTGTGGCAATTTTTCGGGGAGAAAAGTTTCTAAAATGTTTGAATAGATAATTTTGTTTATTGTACAGGGATGTGCTAAACTCGACGCCTAAGGCCATTTTTTTAATTATGGAACACCCTGTATATCTCAAATAGTAATCGTCAGATTTTCAAGAAAACGTAAACATGGGAACTTCTTCGCCGGCAGTGTATAAGTTGTTTTCTGCACTACACTTCCACAGTGGTCTGACTACCTGGTTCCTGAATTAGTATTTTGAAACAAAGGTGTGTTCAGGTCGTAGTTTTGTTAATCTATCTGAAAAAGAATGTTCTAGGTGAATGCATCTTCTCAAGAAAGATTTTGAACGTGTCGGAATAGATTCTCAACAGACACCCTCTAATGCAGATGTTGCAATTGTGAATTCGGCGTAAAAAAGTTGAAGTTCCCGAATAATTCCTTGGATTTTGCTGTGCATTACAACAAAAATCACCAGTGCAAGTGAATAAGCTGCACTTTCACGAGCTAACACATCCAAATTATTACCTTTTCAAAAAAGGTGATTAGGACGCAATTTCTGAAAAATTTAGTAATTTTAATTTTTTTATAACTATTGTTAACCTGCAGTCAAAAACGAAATATTTCGAAAAAGTAGTTTTGAAGCTGTTATTGAGAAATGATGACTCAACCACAGGTGGCATGATGTCACAAAATGTTCACTTGAAACTCAAAAACTAGTAATCCCCAATTTTCCGGGTAAATCTGTTTTACTCCTGTTTAAAAAAAATGGATTTTTAAAAGTTCAATAAGAATATGTATCCTCTATTGTCAAGATTTAACAAATATTTTACTAGTTATAATTTTACCTTAACTTGAATTTTTCCTCCAAAAGTAGCTTTATTAATTCAATATTTTCATTTTCAATAGCTGCTATTAATGCGGATCTGTTCAAGGGATCGACGCAGTTAATATCAAATTCATTCGGGTTATTTCTGTATTCATCTATAATGCTACAAGAATATAAAACATGTTAGTAATCACTGAAATTCCAAAGATTCTGATAACAGTGAGCGGAAAATGTATGGAACGAATTCGTAAAAATTTAATAGAATCATTTTTGGAAAAAACTCGTAGTTTCCACACATCATTTGTATTCGAGTGATTACGTCATCAGCAATTATTTTAAATGGCAACCGTCTATTTTATGTCTAGATTTTGGTAGATCTGATCAAAATTATTGTATAAAAACTTTGAAATCTTACATAAGAAAATTTTCGAGAAAAAGCAGTTGAACATTACAAAATACAAAATTTAATAATATCGAAAATAAATTAAAAACTCTATCACTAGAACAAGTAAAAACGTGTTCAAAGTGCATTGACCTCTTCACAATGATTCTTTAAATCCCCTAAATTTAGTGACCACATGGACTTTCGACTTCAAGCAACGCCGTAAAAAATAATCAAAGGGTGTAATATCTGAGAATTTTAGTGGCCACTCTACCTATCACCGCCTACCAATCCAACTCCTAGGAAACAGTAATTGTGAGCAGGGTGCGCAAAATGCGACAGTGCACTATTTTACTGAAACCATATGGTTTTATTTGGCACATCAGGATTATTTTCGTCAAAGAAAAAAAATCTAATTTTTATTGTCCACTGTTTCTGTCCAAACGTTTATTTTCTACAGATGTTAAGTGTGTGCCTCAACCATCCAATGGGGATTTTCCACTACTCCAGTTGAATTTTGTATGGACGATACTTTCTTTTTTTAATATACGAAGTACTGATCTCTGACTAACTTCTTTTTCTGCTACGACTCGACGAGCACTATCAACATTTTCTCCAAATGTAAATACCAAAATGTCGATTTTCATGTTTTCGCTAATTTCCTAACGACCCGTTTTCGGAAGATTTCGTCCGGTTTCTCTAAATTTACTGTCGATCCTACTAACTGTCGACTGGTGGATAAATCGGCGATCTGGGTACTTTATATTAAACAAATCGCATACCTCTTAAAAAATTGTAATCATGTTTTAAAAATAAATTAGGTTTCCTCTTCTTAGTAAAAGTTTAAAATATAGAGTGAAATGAAAAATAATAACGCTGAAAATATTATTTTGCTAATTATTATTTACTACTTTTACAAAACTTATCATAGATAAGTACAACATATTTCTTTTTAAACAATTATTTTCCCGGCTATTTGTCAAAATGCTGAAACTTAGATTACAAAAAGATAATATGCACATTATGTTCAGTGTGACTGACTCAATAATGTTATTTTTAATTCCAACTATTCTGTTCAGTAAAACCAAAAATAAATAAAACAAAAGGTACTCACCAGTTGAACAATCACTTTAAAACATCTACCGACACGTGCCTCTGCTTTTAGCTTCGTCTGGATAGCTTATTTAAAGGATGCAAAGTAACTAAATACTAGTAAACCCCAATGTAATAAACATTGGGACTGGTTAAATACTATTGACTCATTTCAATGGAAATGGTCCCACTAAATGGCCTCATTTTAAAATTGCATAAAGACGTGTGTCAATCAAAATGGGCTACACGTCGAACACCTATTTTAAATTTTTCTAATGAATTATTTGAGGGAACCTCTCTTTTTAAGTTTATTCTTGAATTTGACACTTATTTATTTATAAAACGAAAATGGTTGCAATTAGCCATAGGGAAGTACTTACAAAAAATGTTCGTTTGTCATTTCTACATCACATCGTCGAAAAATATACAGGGTGTTTCATTTGAGAAAATTAAGAAAATTCAATTTAAAAAGTTCTTAATTGAAAAATAAACACTTATTTATTTATAAAACGAAAATGGTTGCAATTAGCCATAGGGAAGCACCTACAAAAAATGTTCGTTTTTCATTTTTACATCACATCGTTGAAAAATATACAGGGTGTTCCATTTGAAAAATTGAGAAAATTCAATTTAAAAAGTTCTTAATTGAATACTAATTTTTGGCCACCCTGTACATTTTTAGGAAATGAAAATGATTCAAAAACATTAATTAGATGTCTCGTAACTGGTATTCACACGAGTTTTTCTTAAAACCGATAATTGTGACTGTGGTGATTTTTTTTAATATCCATCTGCAGATGGCATTATTTCAACAAAAAAAATTCATTGCATCAAAGTGGTTGGGAGATAACCAATAATAATATAGGAATGAATAGAGCCTAGAAAGCGGCTTCAAAAAATGTACTGATATACATAGCATTCCATTTAAAAAAAAGGCACTTGATCCTGTAATTTCGTCTTGGCTCGCCCTGTATGTTCGAAAATAATTTCAAATTATAGCCTTTTTTATTTAGTTTACTTGCAATTTTTTTTAAAAATTTCTAGCTATCGTAAAACTCGAGATATCGAGGTCCGACGCACTATTGCCCCACCCTGTATTATATATTTTTAAACTTCAGAAAATGAATAGCTCTATTTTTTTATTTGTATGTGGGAGGTCATTGACCAAATGACCCTATCTTCTATAGGCCAGTGCTATAAGGGAAAGCAAATCTGGGCAGTCTAATAAACTATTAAGTAATTTGAACAAAATCAGAAGCCCTGAGTAGATTCCTCGAGTTTCCAACGATATCACGTTATTGTTATGCCAGGACAATATCTGGAATATCATACGTTCCTCTAACTTTGTAGTTTAAAAAACGTATGAATCTATTTTGAAGTCTTTCCACTCTCCTTATATGAACTCCATAATGGGGGTTCCAAATGATTGAAGAAAAATTTATTTTACTATGAACGTACGCAAAGTAAACAGATTTAATCGATTTTTCGAATTGAAATGTTTTACAGATTCTCATTACGAAACATAATGTTTTACTACTATTTAAAATGTAGTCTATATGCAAATTTAAACTCATTTTACAATCAAAAACGTTCAACTATTTTTTTCTCACATAATCTTATGTAAGATATCAAAGTTTTTATATAGTAATGTTAACAACTACAAGATCTACCAAAATCGAGAGACAAAATAGTGATTGTCATTTAAAGGTAATGTTGTTGACGTCATCATTCGAAAACAAATGATTAATGAGGATCGGAAATTGATTATGGCATAAATATAATAATATAGATTTATTGGGGTCAAAATAAAATAAAGAAGGTTTAGTGCCATATCCCCCTGATCTGTCCCATCGTAGATCCAATTCCCTTGCTATGCTACACTGATGAGGGGCAATAACTCCGAAACACGTGTCCGTAGCTGCATAGTTGTTTTTTTGGGGCTATGGCACTAAACCTTTTTATTTTATTTTGACCCCAATTCTTATTATCTTGTTTGTTTTGCCAGGGAGGGCGATAGAGCCTGTGTGTTGACTGTGCTATTGAGGCCCCAATGTGGCCGGGAACTGAAGGCACAATTGAGTACTTGTCTGTCTTTCAGCTTTATTTTAGTTCTTGTTCCTGATCTTCCCTCCCTTGCTCCGGGGCCCGCCCTTTTTTGGGGGGCCTTTATTTTATTTTGACCCCAAAAATTTATTTGTTTGTTTTGCCAGGGAAGGGATTGGGCTGTTGGGATGATGGGAGAGGTACTTGAGTACTGTGTACTGTACTTTCCAGCTTTTTTAGTTCTTGTGTCATCCCATCGAGACCAATCATTAGCTACGCTACGCTGATGAGGGGCAATAACTCCGAAACACGTGTCCGTAGGTGCATAGTTGTTTTTTTGGGGCTATGGCACTAAACCTTCTTTATTTTATTTTGACCCCAATAAATCTATATTATCTTGTTTGTATTTGCCAGGTGGAAACGGGCAGTATACATAGAGCTCTGTGTGTTGACTGTGCTCATTGAGGCCCCAATTGTGGCACATGGGAACATGAAGGCACTAATTGAGTACTGTGTACTGTACTTTCCAGCTTTATTTTAGTTCTTGTTCCTGATCTATCACATCCTAGATCCAATTCATTAGCTACGCTACGCTGATGAGGGGCAATAACTCCGAAACACGTGTCCGTAGCTGCATAGTTGTTTTTTTGGGGATATGGCACTAAATCTTCTTTATTTTATTATGGCATAAATATATGTATTTTCATCGAGCAAAATTGACCCACCGAGAATTTTGAGGAAAAACAGTTTGTTTCAATTTTAATGAATTTGTTCCATATATTTGCTGCTCACTATACAGGGTGTTCACGTATATTTTGATCTACTCCTACAATTTCTTTGAGAAGAACGCAAACGGGCTTGTTATTATTATTATTGGTAATAACAATAACTCATATTTTCTTTTTGAATTGGTTTGCAGTTTTCAAAAAGCATCAATCAAAATGGTGAAGACTTATAGGGTCGAATGAAATAATCAAATCACTTGTCGCATCTCGAAACTGTTTGTGTTTTTGTTTTCTTGAAAATATATACACCAATTTTTTTCTTTTACATTGTGATTTATTTCTTTTTCGTTTTAAAAACGCTGTAATTTATATAAAAAATCTCAAACAGTCATAAAATCATAAAATCTCTCAAAAACTGTGGGAAAATACAACAAGAATATTCGAAATCAAGAGGAAAATCTCTACCCGAATTTAAACATACAGGGTATTTCATTAAAAATACATAAGTATTCTCTGTCTCAGATGTTCGATTGTTTATCTTATTACATGTTTGGAATCTTAAAAGTCTTTTGTGAAATTAAAAATAAAGAATTTAAGGAGTGTTTCAAAATATACGTGAACATATAAATAAATGAACTCATATGATGGATGACGTAGACTGATTTATTATAAATAGGACTCGTATATGGAATTTTGTTCTTTGTTTAAGTCAAATAAGTTTAATAAGTGTCATAGCATACTTTATTTAAAATAGACTATATTTTGTATTGAAAGAATATGAGAAATGTGTCAATTTGTAGTAAAAATTATTCAGAACAATCTAGTATCTATTAATCTATACATTTACACGTACAATCAATACCTATCTATGTAAGGTCAGCGAAACCTATATCGTGACGGGACGTGCGGAGCAAGACGCGACATGTGGCCGAAATGTATAACACATGACATCTTCCATCTTTTACACTGCTTACATTAGGCAAATTCTTTCGAACTGATTTAACTGATGTTAAGTGAGTGAACTGATGGCAATGAGCTTTATTGCTGCCTGTAATAAAGCTCATTACATTCAGTTTGTTCACTTGAATCAGTTTCTTCAGTTCGAAAGAAAACGCCTATTAAAACGAGAACGATGATTGTTGTTTTTGCTGGCACGCGGCAAGGCGGAGTTTCACTTACATTCTGTGATACTTCAGAGCCGCACTTAATTCTGTTACCGAATCATTCTAGCAGTGCTAATATATTGTAAGTATAATATTATAAGATAAATAATAATTATTTAATATCTGTTTATTTGCCGGTGTGTTTTTGAAAATAATTTAAGAATTTGAACGAGCAAGCGAAACAAATTTGCCTTAATCTTTACAATGATTTCTTGAAGCGACTAGCTAATGACACTAATTTGTATGATTTGGATGTACTAGGTGGGTACTAGCATCTCTGACTGTCGTGCCCCGTCCCACAATACACAAACTGATGAAAGAAGGTACCCTCCTAAGAAAACAAAGATTCGACGCTTGTCAGTCGAAAACTCTGGACCCATCGTTAGCAAAACTTTTAAGAACCTTAGTTTACGACGCGTATCAGAAAAATAAAATCACAACTAATGACGTGGTTGACAGAAAACTAAAGGAAATAGATTATCATCTAAATCTAAAATATACCAAAAGAACTTTAGGAACTTGGCTGAATAAAATTGGATTTAAATATCAAATTATTAATAAACGCATGGCGATTATGGAAGGTAGACGAATAGTGGATTGGTGAAATTTATATCTAGAAGAGGTAAAAGAACTCAGAAGGGAAAACAGACCAATTTATTATTTAGATGAAACTTGGTATGAAACTATGACACCGAAAAAAAGGATGGACTGATAGATTTAGGAAATGTCAAACAATCTCATTGTTCCCTAATAAAGGGACTCGGTTGATTATATTACACTGTAGATCAGTTGATGAATGGGTTGATAATGCATTGAAACAGTGCGGAAAACACACGAAAGACTGTAACGTGGATTACCACAAAAACATGGAGGGAGAAATATTTGAGGAATGGTTTGAAAATGCCCTAATTCCAAAATTAAAACCCAATAGCATTATTCTTGACAATGCGAAGTACCATTCGAGACAACTGTATAAAATTTCTTACAAGAGTTCTACTAAGCTGGAGTTACAAATTTTTTTAATGGAACATGATCTCTATTATGAGGAAAATTATAATAAAGCACAACTGTTGGAAGTCCTGCGAAAACTTATAAGAAGAAGTATATTATAAATAATGTAGCGAAGAGATATGACCACAAAGTGTTGGGATTACCGCCATATTTCTGTATTTTCAACCTGATTTAATTAATTTGGTGTAAATTAACGAAAAATGTCAGAAAAGGAAATACTTTTCCTAAATGCGATAAAAAAGTCGTAGAGATAATTCAAACTGAAATGTCGAAAATTAACAAAGAAGATTGGGAGAAAAGAATTAGGAAAGTAATTACAATTGAGGATGAATATTTAAAAATTGCCAAATTTCATATAAATAGTGGAAATAATTTTATTAATTTATTAATTTGAACGAGGGTAGTAGTTCATCTGATAATGAAGAAGAGGGTGAGAAGGGCGAGGAAGAAGCAATGTGAGATGAGGTAAAGCAAAGTGATGTGAAGTGAAGAAGTAAATTTTGTGATATCAACTGCATTATTTAATTCCGTTCTTGTGCTTTCGTATTTCAGCGCTTGAGAAACATTCTTTTTTCTTCATTAATGTTATTATTTATTAATGTCATTATTTTATTTTTCATTTTGACAAAAATATGTTTCTGTTTTTATTGTAGTAATAACTTTGCATTTAGAATTTATTTTTAGTTAATTTACTGAGAAAAATAATTATTTCTGTTACTATTTTGACAGTATATTTTTTTGTTTTTATTTTGTTTTTAAAGGTTTCTTGTTACTTTTTAAATAATCTTTTTATTCTATACTAATATTGTAACTGCTGTATGTGTATTCAATACGTTAAATTCAATACTTTTATTCAAGTTAATACTTTCTTGGACAATTGTTAAATTGTTGCTAGCTAAACTGAGCACAAAAACCTACATTGAAAAACTAAACAAGCCAACAATACAGTTAAATCCGGCTATGCATTCCGTAGCGTCTTACCCCCGAACTTCTCGTCACAACATCGGTTGCGCTCACTATATCTATGAAATATTTTTCCGTCAATTTTAAATGTTACTCCAAACAACTTCCATGCGAAATTTTAATACTGTATCCTGTACAGAATTGCACAAATTTTAAGGATTCAAGTAAATAATGTAAAGTTTGAGTATTAGCAAATGTAAAATTTTCTAGTAGTTATTACAACTAATAACAATAATATTACCTCGTAATAGTAGCACAATCTCCTCTCTCAGCATGGAGAAGAAAAGTCTTTTCAATTGAAGACAAAGGTCTATCTAAAGGATTGCTGGAAACGTATATATCATTTAAATCTTCAGTACTTCCTTCTATTAAATTTTCCATCGATTCCGTCACATCCATAATTTACATAGTTTTAACAATCAGTTCACCAAGTACAGTATTTGATATGAAACTACAATGTGAAATGGTGAAACCATACGACGAAATCCTCTAACTTATTTATAAATCGATCATTTCGTTGTAATTCAATTAAGAGCTATAAAAAATGTAAGGTAGACTAAAATAATCCCTCCAATATGTAGGTTAAACACGTCCCTTCAGTTTAGGGCAGTGGATCGTGGCAGTCATCGGACGATGGTAAACGTTACACTATCGCATTTTGATTTTTCTTTTATTAAATATTCTGTTCAATCCTAGACATGGACGCCGCCAGAGAGGGGCAAGAGAGGACAGTTGTTCCCTCTCTTGGAAAATTACGAAAAGTATCAAGTATTAAGATCAGGGGTAGGAAATGTTTTCCATTTTTTAGAGTCGGCACTTATAAAACTAATATAAATACTAATAAACACATCACATAAAAATTCATGCGATGGGTTTATTTATATACGTGTAATATACCTATGCAACCAGTATAACCACTATCGAGGCTAAAAGATGCAAGGACTCTGCGGGTATCCGGGACTCTTCCATGTACAGGGTGATCAGTTGAAAATTCTACTTTTTAAACCCATTTTTTGTGCTTAAAAATATAGCTAGAACAAATATAAAAAATGGACCTGTAGCATATTTTACCAAGTTTTCCTATATGCTATGAGTTTGTATCTATCTCAATAATATAAAGGGGCGCCACATAGTCATGTTTTTAAACGGGACACCCTGTATATTTTCAGATATTTGGATAGTTCCTTTCCTCCCCATTATAAATATATATATATATATATATATATATATATATATATATATATATATATATATATATATATATATATATATATATATATATATATATATATATAATTGTTGTATATTCCATCTTCAAATAACTGAGTTATTCAAATAAATAAGTAATATTCTTAAAACTTTGGGATACCTACAACTAAATTATTTTCAACATAGATAGCCATGCATAAAACAATAATGATATAAAATACCGATTGTTGATCTGTCAAATTAATTTTGTTTAGTCGGTTTCGGTTATTTTTCTGTTTTGAGTACTTCTTAAAGAGTTTTTTGTATAAAAATACATAATAATGCCTGTGAATTCTGCAGAAGAACGTAATAATATATTAAATGTATATTTTCTTTCCAATGGAAGCATAACTAAAGCCAAACGTTTATATCAGAGAAGATATCCACAGAGAAGATGCCCACATAAAACTTATTTTAAACACCTTATAAAAAAATTTAGAAGAACAGGTTCGTTGCATAACATCAAAAGAAATTATACTGCAAATGAAGAAGAGGAACTAAATGTTATATCATATTTTACTGAACATCCTTCAAAATCTATTAGGGATGCAGTCCGAGATCTTGTGATGTCCTACGGATATATTCAAAATGTACTCAAGAAAATTAATGTAAACCATATATGTTTAGTGTGGTTCAAGAATTAAATGATAGCGATTACGAAATGAAATATGAATTTTTGCAATGAAATATTAGCACGAATAGAACAAGATGGTTTCATTGCAAACATATTTTTCAGAGACGAGGCAAATTTTACTTTATCTGGATTATTTAATAGACGAAATGAACATTATTGGTCTACTGAAAACTGTAGATTATTGAACAATATAGTTTTTGGGCCGATTTTTTACGAAGGTTGTTTAAATGGAAGAAGATATAAACAATTACTAGAAAAAGAAATAGAAGACTTTATAGATGTTCTTCCTTTAGAAATTTCGATGCAGATAATCTGGCAGCAAGACAGAGCACTATGTCACTCAACTAGGGAGGTAATTGAGTTTTTAAATCAGAAATATCAAACGTGGATAGGCAGAAGTGGCACTATACTATGGCCTCAACGAAACCCAGATTTAACACCTCTCGACTTTTTTTATGATATACACTTAAAAATAGGATATATAAAGATAGACCTAATAATTTAGAAGAATTGAAAAAAAATTGTCAGGGGAAGTAGGGGTTTTATAAAATGATCCAGAAATGTTTCAATAAATTAGAGAAAATTACATAAACCTTTGTTTGGTAAATAATGGTGGAGTTTGTGAACATTTGTTATAATTTTTGCTTAACTTGTATGTTGTTATATGTATTTAAATTGTTAATATTATTAAAAAATCGGTTATAATGCAAACTTGTTTTTTGATGCATTTAGGTGTATTTAGTTGAATAACTCAGTTATTTGAAGATGCAATGTATAACAATCATATATATTTATAATGGAGAGGAAAGGAACTATCTAAATATCTGAAAATATACAGGGTGTCCCATTTTAAAAAAATTGACTATGTGGCGCCTCCTGTATATTCTTGAGATAGATGCAAACTCATAACATAGAAAAACTTGGTAAAATATGCTACAGATCCATTTTTAATTTTTGTTCTAGCTATATTTTTAAGCACAAAAATAGGTTTAAAAAGTAGAATTTTCAACTGATCACCCTGTACAATTATAGGTAGCTTGGCAGTTTCTCCGGCGGTATCCCCAGTTCAGTTACCTTGGCAACATGAAATCATGCGGTTCATTGTGGTGTTTGGTGAATAATAACATAACAGAAATAACAAACAATATGGAATAGAATATAGAAATAATTAAAACAAATTAATACCCAATAGGACCGCCTCGGGCTTGTATGATGGCTGCACATCATCGTGGCATACTGTCTATGACATTATTTATGATGTTCTGAGGGATGTGGTCCCACTCTTCTATGATTTGATGACATTTACCAATTTTGCAACATTTTCCGCTGGAACAGCACGATTTCTTATACATTTTTTTAAATAATCTCAAATGTGTTCAATAGGATTGGCATCAGGCGATGTAGCTGGCCAAACCATTAGATTTAGATTCTCTTCTAGGAAAATGTTATTAACCAGTTAAGCTCTGTGAGGCCTTGCGTTGTCGTCTACGTAGATGAATTCTACTCTAAGAGTATTTGCGAGAGGACTCACAAATTTTTGCAAAATTTCTAGGTAGGGTTCAGCATTTACGATACGGTTAACGAACGTGCAAAGTTGACTCCTATCCCCACTATAAATGGCACTCCTCCATCATAATAGAGTCACTGTTGAAAGGCACACGCTCAATACCATATGCCTCAAAAATTCGTTCCACCCTTTTTCTTCAGATACGATTTCTATTTATCATCAACAACCAATAACCATATTATTCTAGATTCATCGACAAAAAACATAGCCGACATTCGTGCAACTCCCAATTAATGTTCTTTGACCCAAGTAAAGTAAAGTGGGAAAGCCTGATCTCTACTTTGTATAAATATTATATTACGCTGCAAAGTGCACGAGAATTAAAAACCATGCCGTCAGCAGGCAGCGAACTCCCCGCGCTCTGAGGATTATCAGGACAAGATACGAAGCAAGAGCTGTTATCCATACGGCCTACAACAGATTATCAAGAAATACATTGCATATACTATACACCACCATAAATAAAGTATAAAAAAAGTATCCATTGTGAAATCTATAAGAGGTAATATTCAACCTCTTAAAAAGTACTTATAGTGGAGCGAAATACAGCTCGATATCATTCAAAAATTTCTTTCGGAGTAGAAGAAACCGATATATTCTTGTTAAGTGCATTATTTGCTACTAGAAATGGCAAATTATGATATTTTTCGATGGTACCGATGTTTGTTATTGACGAAAATGTACTTCAATTAAAAAAAAAAAAGTCGATAGCTCATTTAGATTTGAAAATGTGACGATGTAAAAGTTAAAAAATATGATATTTATACACAATCAATTTCTGATGTTTTTCAAAATGAAAAAGTCCTGTAACACAAAAACTACCTATATTTATTAAAATCGTGGAGGTAAGGTCGGCAGAAAGAAGAAAACCAAAGTTTAAAATCTTATTAGAATCTTAGTAAAATCTTACTAGAGTCTGATAATCCTATTAGAATTGATTGAAAACTGTTTAGAATCTTATTAGAATCTGATAAAATGCTTAATAGGATCTGATTAAAATCTTACTAATTAAAATCTGACAGTAATCTTATTAGAATCTGATTAAATCTGATCAGAGTCTGATTAAAATCTTATTACAATCTGATTAAAAAGAGCTATTTTCTTATTGTTAAATAAATTTATAAATATTGTTTATTAGGAATGAAATGTATTCGTTTTTAAATATATCTAGTGTTTTTAGAAAAAAATTAAATTAATTTATTAAAAAAAAATCAATTAAAAAATTAATAAAATAGATTATATTCTAAGGGATAACCTTTAAAATAAATTTACAAATTTATAGGATAAGAAATTTTCATTTTCAGAATGAGATAATAATTTATAAAATTATAAAAACATTGTGGTTTTAAATATATTTTAAAAATAAAAATTTTAATATAAAAAATATTATAAAATGATCACTTCTCATCACTACTTTTGTCTTCTTATGACTCCTCATCACTACTCATCACTTCTCATCCCTACTCATCACTACTCATCACTTCGCATCACTACCCAGCAGTACTCATCACTACGCATCACTACTCTACCATATTCTATTATACCCTATTCTACGCTACTCTACTCTACTCTACTCTACTCTACTCTACTCTACTTTACTCTACTCCACTTAACCTAACCTAACGTAATTTTTACGTGAGGTTAATTTTTACATTAGATCAGATTAAGAAAAGTTTTTAATTTTTCCCTGCATTACAACTTTTGTTAACCTAACATTACATAGATTTCGAAAATAGAACTAATCTAACGTAATTTTTCCATGACGTTAACCATATTTTTGATTTTTACGTTAGGTTGGATTAAAAAAGTTGTTAATTTTTCCCTGCTTTACAACTTTTGTTAATCTAAGCTAACGTTGAAGTCGAAAATAAAAAGTTTTAAATTGAATCACCCGAATTAAAAAAAATTCCAAACTAAAGTTTTAATTCTAAAAAAATAATTTTTTATTTTATAAAACTCTATAGGGTCTTCTCGTCTTTTAATATTATTTAAGTTTTTTAACTAAAAATAAAAAATTGAATTGAGGCAATCCTTTTTCATTCAACCTTTCATTGCAGCTTTTAATTAAAAAGTAATGATTGTGCTACCTTTGCACGGTCAAAATACCGCGGCTAAGTTTATTCAGTTAAATTTTATTTTTTAGTTATAAATCTTAAAATATTATTAAAGAACTAGAAGACCCAATTAGTTTTATAAAATAAAAAATCATTATTTTAGAATTAAAATTTTAATTTGGAATTTTTATTTGGAACAGTTGAAAAACTTTTTTAATTTTTTGTTTTCTACGTTAGGTTAGATTAACAGAAGTTGTAAAGCATGGAAAAATAAACAACTTTTCTAAATCTAACCTAACGTAAAAATCGAAAATAAAGTTGACCCCCTAAAAAATTTAAATTAATTTAAAATATTAAAATTTTAAATTAAAAATTATTAATTAAAATTGTAATTTTTAACAGTAATAAAATGAAGTTTAAAAATTTAATTTAAAACAAGGATTAGATAATCCTATTATTATAAATGTAAAATTAAAAATTGGACGGTTTTTTAAAAATTATGAATTTAAAACAAATAAATTAATGTTTTATTATAAAATTAGGAAAAATTTTTATTATTAAATTAGTTAGTATTGAGGAAGAATTATTTTGTATAAGAAAATATTATTTTTTGCACGGTGTATCAGGGTTTATTAAATAAAAATTTTAATTTTCTCGAATTTAAAAGCTAATAGAATATTTTCTTATTGTTAAATAAATTATAAATATTTTATTAGGAATGAAATAATCATTTTTAAATATATCGTTTAAAAAAATTAATTTTTTTAAAAAAGTTTAATAAAATAGATTATATTTTAAGGAATAACCTTTAAAATAAATTTTTAAAATTTACAAATTTATAGGATTTGAAATTATCGTTTTCAATGTTATAATTAATTTATAAAATTATGTTTTTTTATTTTAAATATATTTTAAAATAAAAATTTTAATACAAAAAATATTATAAAATAATCACTTCTCATCACTATTCATATCTTCTCATCACTACTCATTTATTCTCATCACTACTCATCCCTACTCAACCCTGCTCATGACTACTCATCACTTCTCATCACCACCCATCACTAGTCACCACTCCTCATCACTTATCATCACTACTCATAGCTACTCATTGCTACTCATCGCTACTCTACCCTACTCTGTTTACTCCACTCTACTCTGATTAGAATTTGATTAAAATCTTATTAGAATCTGCTTAAAATCTTATTAGTATTTGATTGAAATCTGATTAAAATCTTATTAAAATCTGATTAAAGTATTATTATAATCTTATTAAAATCTTATTAGAATCTGTTAGTAATCTTATTAGAATCTGACTGAAGTCTTTTTTAGAATCTTATAGTAATCTTGTTAGAATCTGATTAAAATCTCATTAGAACCTTAGTAAAATCTTATTAGAATCTGATTAAAATCTTATTATAATCTAATTAAAATTTGATTAAAAAGAGCTAATAGAATGTTTTCTTGTTAAATAAATTTATAAATATTTTATTAGGAATGAAAGGTTAAACGTTTTTAAATATATTTTTCTAAAAAAACTAGTTCTTTTAGAAAAAAAAATTAATTTAAAAAAAAATTAATTAAAAAAATTAATATTAATATTTTAAGGGATAATCTTAAAATTTACATATTTATAGGATTTGAAATTTTCAAAATGTGATAATTTATAAAATTATTAAAAAATTTTGATTTTAAATATATTTTAAAAATAAAAATTTTAACATAAAAAATATTATAACATAATGATCACTTCTCATCACCACTAATTTCTTCTCATCACTTCCCACAAACTCCTCATCACTACTCATCACTTCTCAACGCTACTCATCACTACGCATCATTTCGTATCACTACCCATCACTTCTCATAAATTCTCGTCACTACATATCGCTACTCATCACTATTCATCACGTTGCATCACTTCTCCACGCTGCCCATCACTACTCATCACTCCCTCATTATTTCTCATCACTACTTAACTCTACCACACTCTATTATATTCTACTTCAACACAACACAACACAAAACACTAACACAAACACAAACACAAACCCAAACCCAAGCACAAACACAAACACACACACAAACACACATACACAAACACAAACACAATCACTAGAGTCTAGAGGCAAGGGTCTAGAATCAAGAGTCTAGATTCTGGAGTCTAGACTGCAGGCTGTAGATTTTAGACTCCAGACTATAGACTCCAGACTCTCGACTCTCGGCTCTCGGCTCTCGGCAACGGCTCTCGACTCTAGACTCTAGAATCTAGACACTAGACTCTAGAGTCTAGACTCTAGACTCCAGACTCCAGACTTCAGACTCCAGACTCCAGACCCCCCAGACTCCAGACTCCAGACTCTAGACTCTAGACTCTAGACTCTAAACTCTAAACTCTAGACTCCAGGCTCCAGACTCCATACTCCAGGCTCTAGATTCCAGACTCCAGACTCTAGACTCTAGACTCTAGTCTATAGACTGTAGACTTCAGACTATAGATTCCAGACTCCAGACTCCAGACTCTAGACTCGATGAATCGATGTATCGATGAATCGATCAATCGATGAATCGTTCAATCGATAAATAGATGAATCGATCAAACGATCAATCGATTAATCAATGAATTGATGAATCCATCCATTGATCGATCGACGGATTGATCAACCACTAATGAATCGATCAATCGATGATACTATAAATCGATGCCACTATTAATCGATGAATCTAGATCGATAGATCGGTTGATTGAGTCAACGATTGAACGATTCATCTATTACACGATTCATCGATTGAACAATTCATCGATTACAGGGTGTTCTGGAAACAATTGGGCACTATTAGAGGGAACTTTCTTAGATCAAAGTAATTTGATTATATCTTTGTACAAAATTGCTTCTTTGAAATATTACGATCCCTCAAAAAGTGGGTTACTAAATTATATTATATTATATTATATTAAGTATCACGTGTCTTCGTCAATCGTAACGTGTCAATCGTCAAGTGTAAAGTGTAACGTGTAAAGTGTCAAGTGTCAAGTGTCGTCAAGTGTAAAGTGTGTACAGTGCACAGTGTACAGTGTACGGTGTACAGTGTCCAGTGTACAGTGTACAATGTAAAGTGTACAATGTAAAGTGTACTGTGTACGGTGTACGGTGTACAGCGTACAGCGTATAGTGTAAAGTGTACAGTGTAAAGTGTACAGTGTGGAGTGTACAGTGTGGAGTGTAGAGTGTAGAGCGTAGGGTGTAGAATATCGAGCGTCGAACATCGACTTCATGGTCATGGTTAAGTGTACAGTGTATAGTGTACAGTGTACAGTGTATGGTGTACAGTGTACAGTATACAGCGGTCATGGTCATGGTCATGGTCATGTTCGTGTTCATGTTCATGTTCATGTATAGTGTATAGTGTGCAGTATAAAGTGTACAGTGTACGGTGTACGATGTACAGTGTTCATGGTCATGGTGATATTCATATTCATGTTCATGTTCGTGGTCGTGGTCGTACAGTGTACAGTGTAGACCGTACATCGTACACCATACACCGCACACTGTACACTGTATACTGTACACTACACTATACATGTTCATGAACATGACCATGACCGCTGTACACTGTACGCTGTACACTGTACACTGTACGCTGTACACTGTACACTGTACGCTGTACACTGTACGCCGTACACCGTACATCGTACATGGTACACCGTACACCATACACTGTACACTGTATACTGTACACTATACACTGTATACTGTACACTACACACTGTATACTGTACAATATACACTGTATACTGTACAATATACACTGTATACTGTACACTGTACACTGTACACTGTACACTATACACTATACATGAACATGAACATGAACATGACCATGACAATGACCGCTGTACACTGTACACTGTATACTGTACACTATACACGATACATGAGCATGAACATGAACATGACAATGACAGCTGTACACTGTACACCGTACACCGTACACAGTACACCGTGCACCATACACTGTACACTGTACACCGTACACTGTACATCGTACTTCGTCATGGTCGTGGTCGTGGTCTTGGTCGTGGTCGTGTCGTGGTCGTCGTCTTGACCATGCCCATGACCATGCCCATGACCAAGACCACGACCACGACACGACCAAGACCACGACCAAGACCACGACCACGACCCTCGACCATGACCATGACGAAGTACGATATACACTGTACAGTGTATGGTGCACGGTGTACTGTGTACAATGTACAGCGGCCATTGTCATGGTCATGTTTATGTATAGTTTATAGTGTACAGTATACAGTGTATAGTGTACAGTGTACGGTGTACAGCGGTCATTGTCATGGTCATGTTCATGTTCATGTTCATGTATAGTGTATAGTGTATAGCGCACAGTGTACAGTGTACAGTTTACAGTGCACAATGTACGGTGTACAGTGTATAGTGTACAGTGTACGGTGTACCGTATACGACGTACTATGTACGGTGTACAGTGTACAGTATACAGCGGTCATGGTCATGTTCATGTTCATGTATAGTATACAGTGTACGGTGTATAGTGTACGGTGAACGATGTACGGTGTACACCGTACACTGTACGACCACAACAACGACCACGAACACGAACATGAACATGAATATGAACGTCACCATGACCATGACCGCTGTACACCGTACATCGTACACCGTACACCGTATACTGTACACTGTACACTTTATACTGTACACTATATGAACATGAACATGAATTTGAACATGAACATGACCATGACCATGACCGCTGTATACTGTACACTGTACACCGTACACTGTACACTGTACACTTTACCATGACCATGAACTCGATGCTCGACGCTCGATATTCTACACCCTACGCTCTACACTCTACACTCCACACTGTACACTCCACACTGTACACTCCACACTGTATACTCGACACTGTACACTGTACACTTTACACTGTACACTTTACACTATACACTGTACGCTGTACACCGTACACCGTACACTGTACACTGTACACCGTACACTGTACACTGTATACTTTACACTGTACACTGTACACTTTACATTGTACACTTTACACTTTACATTGTACAGTGTACACTGAACGCTGTACACCGTACACTGTACACTGTGCACTGTACACACTTGACACTTGACACTTGACACTTCACACTTTACACGATACACTTTACACGATACACTTTACACTTGACGATTGACGATTGACACGTTACAACTGACGAAGACACGTGATACTTAATATAATATAATATAATATAATTTAGTCCCCCACTTGTGAGGGATCGTAATATTTCAAAGAAGCAATTTTG